>CANNZV010003275.1:96124-131772 GCA_947561585.1 Caprella mutica
ATATGACAAGTTAAATAAATCAGGAACATGTCTCGTAAATAATTCTCCTGGTATATGAACTAATTGAGGAGTACCTTTTGACTATTTTACTGGTAGTTTTCAGTTAAACTGTTTACGCCGTATATATTACAAACAGTAACATCATGCGTGTGGATAGATTAAAATAATTATATGGTAAATGACTTAAGTATACCATAGTGTGAGTATACTATTTATCATAAAATAATTTTCAATCTAACCCACCTGCATGATGTTTGTAATAGTTACAGCGAAAACATCTTATATGAAAGTTAGGTATGTTCACTTAGCTTGTGATGAACCGGTCAATAGATGCTTAATATTTCTTTTGATCTACAAGATGTTCTCTGACTAGTTGTAAATGTAAATTATTTGTAAATAGAAAAGTTTATTTGTTGCGGTTAAACAGTACTAGCTGTTTTATTTATTATTTATTCTTTGCCAATTTTTGTAAAGAAATAAAGATCGTAATGAATTATCGTATATTAAGTAAATAAACAAACAAAAAATATGACTGGGAATCAAGTGATCTGGGACCAATTGAAACGGGAGTAAAATAATAGGATAAAATTATGGTATTTAATTATACACCATGAAAAAAAAGGAAAGTATCTGGAGAAAACTTAAAAAGTAGAAATGAGATATACTGATAGAATTAAAGTATGCAAAATTAATAAAGTACAAATTTTAGCAGATAGTAAACCAAAAGGAAGCTCAAAATTTTGTAATTACTATTAAATAAAATACTAAATTTCTATTTAATTTATCAAGTAACACTTTCACGAGACATGCATTATGTGATTTGATCTACTGTGTATCTTTTTGACAGGTTCAAAGTAGGTGTTTTTTCAGGTCACACATACGATTCCCATCTTCACAGACCATAAAGTCGATGTAACTTTCCTTGGTGCAGTTTTATCGCAGGAGTGAAAGTCAGCAAGCTTCACTGGTGATCATGTGGAGGAAAGTCATGATAATGTGGTACACGGACATTAGAGGTGTCTGGCAACTGTACTTTGCTTGATTGGCAGATAGCGCTAGAGAGAAATGTAGAGGAATTTAAAATGAAGAATTGGATGGTACCTACTCAGAGAGAAATTTGAAGGAGATTGTATTTGAGGTGGTAATTATCTGTTATGAAAGCTCTAATTTATTCGTACAATTATCAAAATTCACAAAAAATGTATTCTTTCCGAATTATTCGACTAAGAAGTAAAGCACAAATGTAACAAATATATATTATTTTTGCATTCATACAAACGACCAAGACTTATAAGATAGTATTAACTTTATCAAAATCTCTTATTCCGTATAGCACCTCTTTCATTCATGCGATTGCACCACACTAGTTTTTTCACGCATCTAAACCAGGCAAGGTGAATCTAATGCTGTACTAAAATAATCTAGAAAATCTAGGTAGAATAGCTAAACTGGAATAATTTGTTTTCACTTTCTCTGACTCGTGTAAATTGTTTGTGTCTTCAACAGAAAATACGGTATGGGACAATGTTAGCACCTACAATGTACCTACCTGTAGGTGCGAGTCTACAATACCTACTTCTACCGATGTAGGGTAGAGTCTTGGAATTTGGTCTCTATTCACTGGAGGCATAAGGGTTAAAATGCTCTGCCGCCAAAAGAATCATCTCGAACAATAGCTTTGACAGAGAGAACTTGCAATTATTTTGTTATTTTGCTGAATATAGATAAATAATATAATGTCCGCGAGAAACTTGCCTGCTATCGACAATGAAACCTAGGAAACGAAAATAGTTCGATCTTCTACGAATTTGTGAGGTAGGGTAAGTTACGAATTATCGGTCAGTACTACATCTTCGGTCATATATGAAAAACAATATAAAGATTATTATCAATCTGCAAACCCATTTGTAGAAGTATTAGATAGCTCTGTGTAATAATAACAATTTTTATATTGTTTTTTCTTATATGACCGAAGTTGTAGTATCGCCTGATAATTCGTAATTTACCCTAATTTAAAAAGGAGTTAAATCACTTTTAACTTATTTATTTATACTTTTATGTTTTACAAGTTTGTTCAAAGTAAGTATCTTAATCAAGAACAGTTTGAGGCAGGAAAGGAATAATCCGGAATTTACAAAGGACTTCAAAAGTGTTCAGAAGACAGTATCGGGCATATCGCAATTAGGGTAAGTTACGAATTATCGGTCATATTTGAAAAACTACACAATTATAATTTCATTTTAAGTGGTATCCATGATACCTGCATGTATCATGGATACCAATTAAAATTAAATACAGTGAAACTCCTGAGTTATGAAGTAATGGTTTATTCATAACTCGGGGACACTTATAGTTTTCTATGATTAAAATTTTTAGAGAAAACTATGTTCTTTGAGGGATGACTAGAACGAAATTTCTGAGGTATGTCGTTTTCTATAATTTAAACATAGAAAATACTTCATAACTCAGGTGCATTTCATAACTCAGGAGTTTTACTGTAATTATTTTATACCTTTTTTTTCTCATTTTACCGAAGATGTGAAACTGACCGATAATTCGTAACTCACCCTATGCACGTACCTTGGCAACCGTGTGAACTTCCTTTTTATCAGGCCAAACTAATTTCAACGCCAAGGCAATAAATATTACACGGCTCCAAAAATTTGTCGCGATAATTTTCTCCTCGCGTCATAAAATATGCAGCGGGAGCGTTTGTAAGCGAGTTGCAGCGATTGGTTGGCGATGAGGCGAGAGAACGAATTGGAGATGCGAGAAAATTGAAAAACAGTCATTATTCAGTAATTAATTAGTCAATTTGTATTGAATTGGCTATATGTAATTTAGGGTAAAGTACCAATTGTTAGATGCGAATAAAAATCGGATGAAAATTTGTATTGGCTTTTTATTAAATAATAGCATCAAATTATGACCATTAAATTCAATTCATTGTATAGAGAGCAATACAAAAAATTAAACTCGTTAGTTTTTATTAATAGTGACTTATAGAAATATTTTTTCTGAATTTTATTCCCATCAGCATAATAACTGAGACTTTGCCATAAACCTCATTTTCGAATACGTTTTTAGTTATAACTTACAGGCGGGCCCCGCTTTTAGAAAATCGTTTCTAATTTCGAGACATGTCTCGGAATTAGAACAGTACGTAAACATAGAACACGGAGACAAATTAATTGATTATGACAATAAAAACTGCAACACTGTAGAGTATATACGGATTAATTTCTAAAAGATAATTTTCTTTCTTTTTACCTAATAGTAAATTAAAAGCAGAAGCAGTTACATTTATAAATGACTTGAATCTTATCCTACTATTAGAAACATTAATTTATTATAGCGAGTCATGGTTTTGTTCATAAAAGCGGGTCTTGCCTGTATATGTATTCCATGCATCGAGACTTTTTAGAAAATAATCATTACATCATTGAATATTTGGAACATTTTTGTATTTTCGGTTATACCTATTCCAGAGAAATGGGCATCTAGGTGTCCTGTATTTGTGGTGAAAGTGAAGCTATTTCCGGTAAAAAGATCTAAATTAGCAATTTAGATGAGTTTGGATTGGACTCAAAATCACACAATGTGGAAAGAAATCGTAAAATTAAATCGAAAAAAAAAGTACTGTCCCCTGGAATAATTTATACGTGAATCTGTTAAAGATGGTGAAAATGAATGCGTAATAATCTTAGAATTTTAAAGTACGATGGAATAAAAGGTATAGTTTTATATTATATTAGTAATTTTTAAAATAAATTAAGTCATGTTTGTAAATAGTTTAAATATTGTCTAGGCATTTAGGGTTCTACATTGAAAATTACAATATAGTTTCGAAAGTTAACATCAATATTGTATTTTTTCAGATTGTAACTTTTTTATATGGGTTCATTTTCTAATTGAAAGAACTAAGGAGTAATGAGTAGGGTTGTGACAATATTCTCACGAAATATATTCTCATATGCTCTAAATATATTCTTTTATGCTTTATATTACTTAAAAATATGCTTTATATTCTTATTATGCTTTTTATTCTAAATTATGCTTCTTATGCTCAATTCATTAAAAGTGCTGCAATTAGATATATAAATATGATAAGGGATATAGCAAGTTCCTTAAATCTCATTTGGATGCTAATCTCTTGTTTCGGTGCAATAATCTTTGAAGAGTTTAAATAAGTTTAAATAAAAAATAACTTGAATCATATGGCTCATGGATTCAATCTGTATATCGTCTGACCAAGTTCAGTCACAGTAATATCGGGTTTATGAAACGGTTAAATTTAAACTAAGAAAAGTTGTAAGGATAAAATAAAAATGCATTTTCTAATATTAATTTATGAAACTTTTCAATATCGAAACCTGAACAGGTTTTTCAGGTATTAACCTCTATTCGGCTTGTATGTTCCAATAATTTTGGCATGTATTGTTCGGCGACGGTCTTCTAAAATTCCTATATACTTACTTTGTTTTTTTTTCTTGTAAATATATATTCTTTAGTTATATAGCATATCTCTGAACTGAGAAATATATTAGTTTCATGATTTAATTATATATTGTTGAAAAGAATATGTTTTATTACTTTTTAATAAAAAGAATAAATTTTCAATAAAAAGAATATGTTTTTAATAAAAGAATGTTTTTAATAAAAGAATATGCTTTATTCAAAATATGCTCGAGATTATATTTTTATGCTAAAAGAATATTGTCACAACCCTATTAATAATGTTCTGATTGTAAAATTAAATTCCCAAGAATTTTTAAATGAAACTAAAATCTAAGTTATCTAACATTTGTGTCACTTTTTAGAGGATAATAAAACATTGTAAAAAGAGAGTATATTGTTATAAAAATACCAGGAAACCATAATAACAAGTAGAGATTTCTTGGTTGTACAGCTATCAACAAACTAACTAAAAAAACCCTTACTAATTTCCTTAGTATTATATTACTGTAATTCGAACTAGTAATTTATGTAGCAAAATCAGTTATATTTTAAATGGAAGAAAATTTTTAAAAATAATATTAAGATCATGATTAGGGCTGGGACAATATGCTCTAAAAATTATAGATCCCAAAAATATTATAGACGGAGAGATTTAAAGAGTATTGAATCGTTCTAAACCAGCGGTATATAGTATTCGATACCATTTCTTTTAGTTTCGTTAATGACATTTTCGGGATCTATAGTTATTAGAGCATATTGTCCCAGCCCTAATCATGATAATTGCCAAAATATAATTTCTCTATAATAGTCATAGCGACTTTATTATAAAATATATGCCTTTAATTGTTTAACCCATTAAAATATTGGCTTGATTTATCTTAAGATTTATTTCTAAACAGGATGATGTATTTAATACAAATTTTAAACCAACAGCCAAAGGGAAGCCAGATAAGTTATGACGTCACCAGCAACAGCCAATGAGATGCCAGGGTTGGCGTGACGTCATCATCAACTGACGAAGATCTTCTTTATCGTCAACTGAACCTCATTTCATCCAATTGACTTCCTGACCCTCTGTGAAATATGGAAAAAATGATTAGTGTGCTATCTGCACTTTCAGACGATTAGTGTGCTATCTGCACGTTCAGACGATTAGTGTGCTATCCGCACTTTAATTATACTTTATTCTTTTAATGGGAGAAAAAGGAATTTGAAACAGAATTATAAAACTAATAAAGAATATACTCTTGGTGTATAATAAATGTAAAGGTAATTAATATAGTATAAATGCTTTAAAAATTATATCAATAAAAGTATGTAGCTATTAATTAATAATTATGATAATTAAAAAGAAATTTTAATTAGAGCAATATGAATCAATTGCAATTTACATACAAATAATTAACACTGTGAATAAGCAAATAATAAATCAATTGATAATTTCAAAATTAAAAAAATATTTATCAAAAGAAATCAAAATCAATAGAGTGAATCATTATAATTAATTGTAATCTAAAAATATACTCACAAAAAATAAACTACTGATAAAAGAAACTGAAAAAAAAAGATTTGATACATAATTTAAAAAAAAAAACTAATAAAAAATTTTGAACCCATATTGAGAAAAATATTTGACTATAAGTTTAATTTAACTAAAGGGACAAGATTTTCCTCTAAATGTTCTTTCCTACCTGTTGCCAGCTTTTCTCTGTCCCAGACTGTGCCTTTGTTTCTGCTGGGGATGGTGTCCACCCTGGTCTAGAGCACTGAGACGGTGAGTAGTCATCTGGCGATGCATGGACATGCCCTGCAAAAAATAGGACCTGGTGTTAAAAACAGAAAAAAGCACAACAAAAGAAAAGAAAGTATTTAAAAAATTAATGAAAGAACCACGTTGAATACTGGAAAAATGATACCTAAAAGGTGAAAATGATATATACAGGGTGACCCACAAAAAAGTGTACCCAACCTTTAATTAATATCAATATTTTATTTGAAAATAAATAAAAATTACAGTTTAAGTAAAATGGAAAATGATATATTTTTAATTACATCCATTATACCACCGTCATTGCTTAATATTCATCATTTATTTATAAATAAAATATTTATATTAATTCAAAGTTGGGTAAACTTTTTTGTGGGTCACCCTGTATAGCTACTATATCAACTATTAAACATGTTCTGATAGTTTAGACCTTTAAAGTAGGGTTTCAATTAATTTTTAATCTCTTGCTTATAACTAACTGAATTAAATGATTAGTTTAGAAGACGACTCACGAAGTTATAAAAAGCAGAGGTTATCAGTTTCTCCTCGACATCTCTGATCATCTTCATCTTCTCCGCATCTCTCTCCATGTTGTCCAGCCGTCTGTCCTTCTCCAGCAACTGCTGACGAAGCACATTTTGGTCCACTGACGCGGCACCAGAGATGGCAGAGGGGTTAAGGGTCTTGATGACACTCTTGGCCTTCACCAGGTACTTCTTGTACCGCTCCTCCATGGCGGACATCTCGCCCTCCTTCTTCTGGAGGGATTCTTGCAGCTGAGTGATCTCATCGTCTAGTAAGGGCATTAAATTTTAAATATATTTGAAATACAGGATGAAAAGAATTAATGAATAAAATATTGCCACAATAATATCGATCCTAATAAATTATTTGAAAAAATTGAAACAAGGAAACAAAAAATTTCGTTTTAATGGGAATTACGGTCTTTCTTAAATTATTCTCATCTATCAAATAAATATATACTGTATAAAAGGTATAATTTTCAATTACAATTCAGGATTAAAAAAAATTTCAGTTGAACTATTGAAAAGAAAGTTGAATCAAAAGCCATAATATAATAATATTTATAACTGTAGATATTGAATTGTATTATTTAAAATGTTATTTTAACGTATTTTATACAGAATGAAATAAACAAAAAATGATATTAAAAAATTTGATGGCTAAATGAAAGTAAAAATTGGATCGGTAGTTGAAGTTACTTTTAAGTGCTAGTTTCCTCTCCATGTCCTTCCTAGCACCGTCACTCCAGGGGCTGGTTCCCCCAGTGGCCCCCCTAGCCTTCTGCTCCTCCACTTCGCTCTCCAGCTCCATGATGCGCTGGTTCAGCTGTCTAAAGAGCCAGGGTTAACATTAGGGAAAAGGAACACAGGCAGAGAACCACACAGACACTTTCAATCGATTAAATGATTCGAAACCAAAGGCCGGCCATATCGCTGTCGGTAAAAATAAAATACAAGGGACTGAAAGAAGCAGTCGGAAAGAAAAGGGGCTCCATGAACAAAGTCACCTACCACCAGTTGGTGACAATTATGGTCAAGAATGCAGAAAAGTTACTCCGTAAATACAGTCACAAGGGATAGAAGCACTGACGGCTGCACTCACGAATGGAAGAGGAAAATGAAGAGGTGATAGTACAAGACCCATACCAAAAACAAATAAATTGAAATTAAGAGCATATAACTGTAAAAATCCAAGTAGCGTTAAGAATATTAAAAACATGTTATAAAATTAGGAAACAATCCAATTGAATCCATATTACAAATATCAATATTTGGGGCCCAGATCTCTTCCATTCACCACAGACAGCTTCAGGATAGAGCCCAAATGGGAGATATTTAAACAGTATTGTTTTTTTTCATTTTGAGCACCCTTAGGTTAGTTATAGATAACTGTTCTAACACCATAAGAATATATAAATGGTATAGATAGTACATCGAAAAAAATAGTCAATTTTCAGAATGTGATTGTAACAGGAGTTAATATAGATAGCTTTTGTGTAGAACTATGTATCTAATATCACTTCAATTTACTCGATATTATGCTATTTCTTCACACTAGATTTGATTTTGTATCCCATAGTTACGATACACAACTGGTATATTATTTATTGGATCTTTTTTGGAATTAGGGCACATTGAATAAATAAGAATAAACATATACAGGTATCATACATATATACAAGGTTAAGTTAAGGATTAGTACGAATGCAATAAAAAAAACCTAAAAATTAATTATTTATTGGATAAAAGTCTGCAATGTCTTGAAATTCTCTGAATGATTAACTGTTAAATGCTTGTAATTTTGTGACAAAGATTGTATTCCACTGTATGATCTCCACATGTAAATATTTCACTGCTTCTTCTTTTGTATGCACTTTTCTTGCTAGTTCAAATATTGTTTGCATGTTGATGGTTTAAACAGACGGATAATTTATTTAGCATTCTCAATCAATATGTCGTAGCCTTGTATATATGATACCTGTATCTGTTTATTCTTTGCAAATTAATCGGCCAATACAATGTGCCCTAATTCCAAAAAAGATCCTATTTATTTTATATATGAACATGTTTTATTAAAGCTAACTTCTTTAATTTTAACCAAGAGTCAAAATTAATTTGAGACGATTTTAGATTTTAATTCCATGATAAACTCTTCATAGAAAATAATTTATAACGAAAATTCCGTTTCAAGATTGAAATTTGATCAATTATTGTTTTTTCTTCTTCCTAAAGTGAGTCTCCAATTTTTTTAAAATACATTTACCAATTATTTACATGAATAAAAACAAACAATGATACCACAAATCTGAAAAGATTCCCAGAAATATTAGATACAGTAGAACTCCTCTATAGTGAATGTAGAGTCCTGAGTAAGAGAACTACCCCGTATAGTGAAAGAATTTTCTTTAGTCTGCCATGAATCGCCATTCGTTTTCTAAAACTGATGGCCATTTTATAGCACAGACTAAAGAAAATTTGTCCACTATAAGAGATAGTTGTTCTCTTACTCAGGACTCTAAATTCACTATAGAGGACTTCTACTGTATTAACAAACTACGAAGATAACAAAACCCATAGAACAGAGCATAGATAAATAGTTTAGGAGCAGTAGGTAAAAATTTAATGGTTGATGAAATGAATGATTTTAAAAGATGAATATAGTTATAGTTATAAACCACCCAAAGTCCAATCGCTGACATTAAAAACAAATACAAGGGACTGAAAGTAGCAGTCAGACAAGAAAATTATCGATTGATGATTGATATACATGATAGTATTAATTAAAAGTTTTAATCATGTTAGTTTATTTTGTTAGTAAAAAAGCAAAGAGAGAAGAAAGCACACAGACACCACAAGCCCAAGCAACACATAACAAGCAGCAAAAATCAAAGGGTGGGGGTTGAGAAATGAAACTGCACGGGGATAACTTTTAAAAAGTGTATTGCCAGGCTTAGCTTATAGAACAGTTCACTAGCTAGAGTCCAGGGAGTAGCACACAGTAAATACTAACTAACGGTACAAAACATGTGGTCCAGTTTGATAAATTGTATGGCTTAGACGTTAAAGCAAAATTAAAATTAGGCAAACTTTCAAAAAATGAAAAAAAAAAAAACAGCATTAATTAATGTTAAAATTGCAAAGCATTTAAAATATTATACAGTAACTATTTAGATATTTTAAAAAGAATTACTGACAACAACAAATGGTGAATTTGAGATCAAGACAGCTAGGGGTAATTGCAATTTTAAGTTAATTATGAATTGCTTGGGCTTATGGATGGGTTATCGAAGGAAAAGAAAACATTTTAAAGTTAAAATAAAAGATTAACATTTACCTACTATGGCATCAAAAATGAATTAAAAACAATAGCACATCACAATTATTTATATTATATAAAAATAAAATCTAATAAATTTTTTAAAAATTGAAAAATAAAGACCACCGAATAGAATCTACTTAAAATTACTATCTACTAAGACTAAGGGTAATAGTGCATCTAATTTAATAGGCTAATGATATAGAGCTATCTACAAGAACTAATACTATTGGCACTATTCATCTGCTGTGAAGAGAAGTGATATGGAATGAATAAACTAATGGATAATATGAATAAACTAATGAATAGGTATGACTAGTGGATAGGATAGATAGGGGAAAGATAGGGAACAATTTAGGTCTGTGTGATAGGGAAACAATTTAGGTCTGTGTGATAGGGAAACAATTTAGGCTAGCTATTTGTGATAGGGAAACAATTTAGGCTAGCTGTGTGTGATAGGGAAACAATTTAGGCTAGCTGTGTGTGATAGGGAAACAATTTAGGTCTGTGTGATAGGGAAACAATTTGGGCTAGCTATTTGTGATAGGGAAACAATTTAGGTCTGTGTGATAGGGAAACAATTTGGGCTAGCTATTTGTGATAGGGAAACAATTTAGGTCTGTGTGATAGGGAAACAATTTGGGCTAGCTATGTGTGATATGGTTAACCAAAACATTGTAGTCTCTGTCATGAAAGTAGTGTTTAAATAAAATGCGTAAATACTAGTGATCTAAGTACGGACGATATCTATTTTGCTAGCATTGCACTTAGATCAGTAACATTTTTCACTCTTCAACCAGTTCTGGAGTTAGTAGATACAAATGAGAAAATTTGTTTGCGTTTCTAAAATCTTTTTAAAGAGAGATGAATGAAATGAGAGAAGGAATGAAGGCACGCTTTGCTGGAGAAGGCAGAAGAAGGCCTTAGTTAAGGCACACGGTAACCTTCACAGCGATCACTTTCTTGACTAGAGATTAACTCAGTGATTCGAAAACATTTCACCGATATTGATATAAAATGAATGAATTTTACATTGTGAGAACATTCGCTAAATAACAATTTGGAACATCCCGTCATCGACATCTATACGAGTAACGCTTGCGTGATATCGTTCTGAAAATGTACCCGAGATATCGCACGAAATATATTCTAGTTTCATCAGGCACTGTTTCAGTTGTAAATTCTAAATATTTCAACAATTTAATATTAGCAAAGCAGCACGGTTTAACTTCCAATATTCAAGGTACTTTTGGTAGTCAGGAAATAGGTAGCTTTAGAAATCTAGGCACAGTGTCCATTATAGCTATCTCTAAAAAATACTCTAGTCTGTAGGTTAAACTTCGCTTCAATATTTTTTTTATATACAATTTTTATATTTGATTTGTACGGACAGTCATCAGATCTTCGTAACAAGTTACTAACATGATACCGTTAACATATTGATTAGTTAATAGACAGTGATGACAAATCATCATTGCTAGAGTATTGATTGTCAAGATATGTATGATTGTTTCATTACTTTTTTTTTGGATAATATCCATTCATTACCGAGTCCTTCAACCAACAAACTAGGACTTCCGTTTAATCTATTTGTCGCTTATTTTTTACTCAAGGCGTGCAGAAAGTGAAGACTGCATTGAATGTTTCAGACGCAACCATCTTAGCAGTCTTGTGCTTTTTCTTCTTCTTCACTATACCAGAGAGAGAGTTTGTTCTGGTTAGTTTTTTGAACCTTTTATCCTTCGGCGAGGAAATGTGTGGTGATGAGTGAGAATTTGTAACCTTAGTGGGAGAGGTTTGGGGTGACGTGATATAGGAACCCTCCTCCTGAATCCTAGTCAAGCTTTTCCGGTGTGGATGATTGGTAGCAGATCCTACATGATTATGTCCATCAGCAACATCGTCATAGGATACTTTGAAATGCTGAGGATTGATAGCTAGCTCGTAAGTTTCAGCACAGTTGTCGGTGTAATAGTCCGTGGCAGAGGGATCAGTATCGGCATGACTCATGATGGATATGTAAGATTCAGAGCTTTCCAACGGAGCCCCGTAAGCTCCAGCCATCAATCTGTGCTCCAGTACATCTCCGTCAGAATCGGAATCAATGCGTGAAGACCGCTGGGATAAAGTTGGTGCCAAATTTGAATATGAACCGGGATATTTCCTAGTGGATGGCACACTTTGCGGCGGAGTGTTGTTCAGTTTTCCTTTATTGGAGTTGGTGAAAAGAGTGTCGGACCTGTGCAGAGTGACATCATCATACTGTCTGCTCTTGAAAGTAACAGGTCTGTTGGCACGAACGGAAGCAGTCCTTCGGAATGGAAGTTTATCACTAGGTGGCATTTTCGCAGAACTCGTGCAATGTACCAACTGTTTCAGTTTGGGATTACCTACTTCATTTGCCATCAATTTAACAGAGGTTGGAAGAGCACGAACAGGAGGTTCCTGCACAACAGGCTTAACAACAGGTCTTTCCTTCTCATTTTCGGATTTTAGTAGAGATTCCTGTTCAACTGAGACACTCATAATCATTGGCTCCACAACAGAGAAATTGGCAGAATTGTACCTAGCATGTTTAGGGGACTTGTGTTTCAAAACAGTTACCGGATCGGAATCTGGACTGAGAACATGCATTCCGAAATGAGTTTCAATGTCATAAAGGCCTTTTTTAGGCATCTGAGAGGAATTATCAAGAGATCGAACCTCCGATACATTTCTGTTATCAGCGTAAGAGTTACTTATACCATTTCCAAAAGAATTGGAATATGTTATTCTTCTTGGTTTCAATGGTGGAGTGCCATTGCAACTAATTGTTGAAAAACATCCAGAGTCGAAATTTGTCTCCAGCATACCGGGAGTTCTAGGAGTAGATTTTCCGCTACAGCTTTCTTGTTGTGTTCCTGTTTCCGATAGGAGAGATTGACGAGAGTGCGAGTTACTCAAAGCGTTATTGCTAGGATGACGAATAGCAGAGGCGATACCTCTAACAACAGACACAGGCTTCTTACTAATACGAGATGGTTGTTTATTGCTATCAATTTCTAATCTCGCAAGTCCTTCACACACTTTAATTTCTTCGACCTTTCCTACAGATACGTGATTTACCTGTGGCTTTTTATCTTTACTGACTATATTTTGGTCTCCATTCATAGTTTCCCTGATATTATAACTATTTCTGAGATTCACAAGACGTCTGGTAAAGGCATCCGAGTCAGGAGTTGGTGTCCTCTTTGAGAAATAATTCTTCAGACTATCGTTAGACGATAGCGAGAAGTTAGAATCCCTCCTCGTCCTATTCTCACTGTGAGACTGGGATCGTTGAAGCATGTGTGGATGTCGAAGCAGTCTTTCATTCTCCGAATTACTTCCGCTGAAGCTACTTCGACTTTGCGACCGTGAAGATCGACCGCAACTTGGCGAGCGGGAAGATTTCCTGTTTCGGGAGGACGATAAGCGATTTGGCATTCTGGGTGAATTGTGTGGAGTTGGGGAATCGGATAACATCTGAGGAGATGTAACAGATTCTCTTAGAATCGGTGAAGAACAGTTGGAGGAAACTCCTGAAGTACTGACATTGTTTTTGAAATCTGATGAAAGAATTTCTCTACTAGCGAAATTTGCTTGTCTGCTGCAAGATGGAGATCGGCTCTTGGAGCTACGGATGCTGCGTTTGATGGGGGAAGAACTACAACCACAATCTCGCCTGTGGGTTGGGGAGCAATTATGTGTGTGACGGACTGTGTGCGATGGTGATTTCCTTTCAATGGTAGCGCATCCCTCAGCTATAGAGGATATCAAAGGACTGAGACAGTCATAGACTCCTGATATACCAGAGTCAAGCGTGCTAACTAAGTCACCTCCATTCACCTCAGTGTCTTTATCACCTACTTTGAACTCATGAATGTGTCTAATGACTATGTGCTGAGAGCCATCACTGTTGGGGCGTGATTGTTTAGGCATGGTCTTAGATCGCGAAGGTTTGGACGCTACAACGGGAACAGTAGTTGCCTGTCTCACTATCAGCAGGTCTGACTCGCTAGCCCACTTCAGGTTACGCTTCAGCATTTTCACCTTGCGTGCATTGTCGGAGTTAAGAGCATTTAAGAGGGACAAAGAGGGAGCATTAGACAATGAAGAGTTGGGAGAAAGAGCGAGATTGCTAGAAGTGAGTGTGGTGGCATTGGTAAGCGTGGGTGTGGTGCGGTAAATGAGCTCCTGTGGATTTGTGGTGTGTGTGGTGGTATAGCACCTGTTCTCAGTAGCAACATTGTCATGTCTCTCAGTCAAGTCAGACACCATTGCCTGCAGTACAGGCTCAGTCAGTCCTTCTGTCTGCTGCTTCTTCAGTTGCTGGTTCTCGTGTTGGAGGCGTATCACTTTCTCCCTGCCAATCAAAAATAACACTTTTTAGTATTTACATCTACAAACTTATAAATCAAAGTGAAATTTGAGAAATAGCTCAAATAACTACAGCATACATAGCTTAGAGTGTATTTCTATAAAACAAATAGAGTATTTAGCTACATAACTATCGTTTGACTAAAACAAAATAAATTTATAGTTAAGCTATCGGCATATGGAATAAGAATATCGATAAATGTGTGGCGTGTAGGGACACTTACTCTTACTACATATCTAACCCCACACCACTCACCACATTCACACCCCCCTCTAACCCCACTCACCACATTCACACCCCACTCACCACATTCACACTCCCCTCTAACCCCACTCACCACATTCACACCCCCCTCTAACCCCACTCACCACATTCACACCCCCCTCTAACCCCCGCTCACCACATTCACATCCCCCTCTAACCCCACTCACCACATTCACACCCCCCTCTAACCCCCGCTCACCACATTCACATCCCCCTCTAACCCCACTCACCACATTCACACCCCCTCTAACCCCCACTCACTACATTCACACCCCCACTCACCACATCTCCTGGTGGTTAGCACTGAGCAGGTCCCCTCTACTACCATCGGTGCGCGGGTCCACACTGTTCTCACAGCGCAGATCTTCACATTGTTCCCTCAGAGTCTCCCTTTCGATGCACACACGCTGAAACAAAACAAAATGTTAGTGAAAATACAGCAATTCGCTACTATTTATTTCCCTGATTCTTCTTTATGACGCATGCTGAAACAAACTGTGAACAAATACTATTTATAGTCAAATGCTTCTTTCCTATAAATCATTTGGTGCTAACTAACGTCTTTCTCTAAGGTGATCGCCTCGACTTTTTCCTGTAGTTTCTTGTTTTCGAAGGAGAGTCTGTCGGCTTTCTTAGTTTCCTCTGACAGCATTTGACGCAAATCATTAGTCTGCTTCTTGAACATCTCGAGCTGCGGCCGCCAGGACCCATTCTTCTTAATGTCCTGAGAAAAGAAAATGGATAGTTAGAGAAAAAGTAAATAGCGTAGAAACAGCAAAGGAAATGAGTAAAATACTGCATTGACGGTGAAGACCCACCTCCTCCAGCTCCAGAATGTGCTGCATGTAGTCAGCATTCTTCTCTTCTATTAACTTGTTTTGTCTCTTCAAGTCGCTGAGCTCATCGAGTTTCTTCTTGTAAGACTCGATGGTTGACTCGGCCTGTGTGGCTCTCTGCCCCATGTCTTTCAACACGTCAACCTGAACGGAAAGTAGAAATGGGTAAGGACAGGAGTAGTTGATAGCTTTATAAAAGACTTTATATAGAAGATTATGGTGGGGAATCATAGTTTAAATCTTCTATGGACCCATCATAAGTAGCTATGAGAGTACACAGGAGGGTAGAACGTGGAAACTGCTAATGTTTATTATAGCTACAGAAATAAAAAACATACTTTAGAATAAAAAATCTAAGTGTCATTAACTGGTTTAATATTTCTCAACTCAATTTATTTTATCTTACATAATTTCGTTACTTGGTTACAGTTTACTCTCTGTAATTGTGAGTAGATGAAGATTTATTAATAAATTTTTTTTTCTTTTAGTTATTGGTCAGAAGCATAGGTTCTAATAACTAATAAATATTGTATGCGAGCAGAATTAGAGATAGCATACTTCTCCCTTCTTCTACAGTATGTAATTAATTCGTTACTCTAAGAGTTTATGAAGAAGCTTCTATTTATCATCCCACCTCATCCTGCAGAGTGTGGGCAAGATCTGCCATCTTCTGGAGCTCGTCTGTCCTAGCGAGCATGTCCGCATGTTGAGATTGGAGATCCTCTACACGGGAACGGTACTCGTCACGCGCTGAAAGAGAGGGAAATGTTTGAAAGAGAGGGAAATGTTTGAAAGAGAGGGAAATGTTTGAAAGAGAGGAGAACGTTTGGAAGAGAAGGGAACGTTTGAGATAGGGAAACGTTTGAGAGAGGGGAACGTTTGAGAGAGGGGAACATTTGAGAGAGAAGAACATTTGAGAGAGAAGAACGTTTGAGAGAGAAGAACGTTTGAGAGAGAAGAAAGTTTGAAAAAGAGGGTAACGTTTGAAAGAGAGGGTAACGTTTGAAAGAGAGGGTAACGTTTGAAAGAGAGGGTAACGTTTGAAAGAGAGGGTAACGTTTGAAAGAGAGGGTAACGTTTGAAAGAGAGGGTAACGTTTGAAAGAGAGGGTAACGTTTGAAAGAGAGGGTAACGTTTGAAAGAGAGGGTAATGTTTGAAAGAGAGGGTAACGTTTGAAATAGAGGGTAACGTTTGAAAGAGAGGGTAACGTTTGAAAGAGAGGGTAATGTTTGAAAGAGAGGGTAATGTTTGAAATAGAGGGTAACGTTTGAAAGAGAGGGTAACGTTTAAAAGAGAGGGTAACGTTTGAAAGAGAGGGTAACGTTTGAAAGAGAGGGTAACGTTTGAAAGAGAGGGTAATGTTTGAAAGAGAGGGTAATGTTTGAAAGAGAGGGTAATGTTTGAAAGAGAGGGTAATGTTTGAAAGAGAGGGAAACGTTTGAAAGAGAGGGTAACGTTTGAAAGAGAGGGTAACGTTTGAAAGAGACATCATCAAAGTTTTAGACTGTAGACTTTCGAAAATATACCCATTTCTTTCCGTTTTGAAAACTATACTCTTTTAATAGCTAGCTAGGTATATTCTATTTTTTGATGCATAGTTCCCTTATACTAAGAGCAAATATCGGAAAATATTTGTCTCCTTACAGGATACAATGAAACAAATATATATTCAATTAACGTTACATTAGCGAACTTACACGAACTTTCCAAACTACGGTGCTATTAGATGAAACAGCCGGTAAAATTAATTGCATAAATACTAACATTGGTTTTGAACCGAATGTGGAAGACATAAGAAATTTTATAACCAGTCATAGGATGGTTCAAACAAGGACCTGATTTTACAACCTAACATTGTAGTTAGGGAAGTTTTAAGTTATTAACCGGTCCCACATTTTCGACCATAGATGAAAAAGAATTTAACATTTTAACTTAGTATCCATGATACCTGCAGGTATCATGGATATTGGATAATAACGATACCTCTGAGTATCATGGATACCAAGTTTAAAATGTTAAATTATTTATCCTTTTCAAATAAGGTCGAAAAAGAGACACAAGTCAATAACTCGTAACTCACCCTAATAGCACCACCACTCACATGTCTCTACTTTGAAGAGGTCGTCCTGTAGCGTGTCTATCTTCTTCTTCAGGTCCTTGTAGCGAGACACAGTCCCCCCAGAGGCGGTGGAGTTCAAGTCGCCAGTGTCCCCCAAACCCTCTAACTTCTGCAGTAGCTTCTCATTGTCCACCTTCAGCTCAGAGTGCTGGTCTGACAGTTCAGACAACTGCAAGAGAAAAGGCACAAAGAGATAAGTGTTGTGAAGGCATTTAATCCTTTATTCCTGAATTGATTAGAGTGAGAGAAAACGAATTTTTATGCTACTATTGTAATATATGGGTAAAGAAATTTTTTTTACTTTTTGAACAGTAAAAAATTCACAATTGTGTTTAACTTATGAAAGAGTTAATCTAAAAAAAAAAAACCCGCCAAATACATCACCTGAAAGGGGACATATAAAAGGCATAGTGGGTTAACTGAACATCCCTGAGATTGTATTTTGATTTACTCATTTAAAAATGAAACACAAAGAAGATATTCCGCATTTCATATAATTTTTGCTAATTTTTTAGGATTCAAAATCGTATGAAATCATTCAAGAATACAATTAATTTCACACTTATGGTAGCTACTTGCAAAAAAAAATAATATAGCTATGTAATTTTTAGTTATTAAGTTTATAATTAAAACAAATTAATCCTTACTTTCGACTTTAACGTGGAAGTACACTTTTAACAGGTTAAGGTTCACCACTATAAATACCTTTTATTTTTAACGGGAAAATACACTAGTCTACCCAAAAGGAATCAAAACTACACAATTATAGTAGCCATTACTTATATTTTATAAAAAAGAGTTCAGAAAAATGCAAAAATACATTTTTGAAAATCCCCCGTACCTGCATCTCTAGCTCATGGACTCTGGACACAGCCTCGTCCCTTGCCCGAGTGGTTGTCTCCAACTGCTCGGTGATGGTCCGGTGGTTGGGGTGGAAGCTGGCTGGACCGGTGGGCATCATTTCCACCCCGGGGGAAGCCTCTCTCACGAACATTGTCTGCAGAGTGTTCATCACCACTGCTTGTACATCAGCTGGCATGGCCATGATTGACTCGATGTGTCCTGAAAAAACACAAACAGTTTTAAATATGCTTAGACAGTTTAAAACAGGCGCATCAGATTAGCAGGACATTGGTAAGCCTACTGTAGGTATAAACTGAGTAACTAGTTCAGTTTCATTAAAAACGAACAGTAAAATATGTTTCGTTTTGAAATATGGTATTGTTTTATTTCTAATGATAATTTAAAAATACATTTTATCATAGAAACATAACTAAACTTATTGTATTCTGACTACTAAACATTGACATATTCCCCATCCATATAATATAAGAACAATGCCACCTAAAGCACTCACTCTCCTTATCATTGCAGTTGCTATAATATAAGAACAATGCCACCTAAAGCACTCACTGTCCTTATCATTGCAGTTGCTATAATATAAGAACAATGCCACCTAAAGCACTCACTCTCCTTATCATTGCAGTTGCTATAATATAAAAACAATGCCACCTAAAGCACTCACTCTCCTTATCATTGCAGTTGCTATAATATAAGAACAATGCCACCTAAAGCACTCACTCTCCTTATCATTGCAGTTGCTATAATATAAGAACAATGCCACCTAAAGCACTCACTGTCCTTATCATTGCAGTTGCTATAATATAAGAACAATGCCACCTAAAGCACTCACTCTCCTTATCATTGCAGTTGCTATAATATAAGAACAATGCCACCTAAAGCACTCACTGTCCTTATCATTGCAGTTGCTATAATATAAGAACAATGCCACCTAAAGCACTCACTCTCCTTATCATTGCAGTTGCTATAATATAAGAACAATGCCACCTAAAGCACTCACTCTCCTTATCATTGCAGTTGCTATAATATAAGAACAATGCCACCTAAAGCACTCACTGTCCTTATCATTGCAGTTGCTATAATATAAGAACAATGCCACCTAAAGCACTCACTGTCCTTATCATTGCAGTTGCTATAATATAAGAATAATGCCCCCTAAAGCACTCACTCTCCTTATCATTGCAGTTGCTATAATATAAGGACAATGCCTCCTAAAGCACTCACTCTCCTTATCATTGCAGTTGCTATAATATAAGGACAATGCCTCCTAAAGCACTCACTGTCCTTATCATTGCAGTTGCTATAATATAAGAACAATGCCACCCAAAGCACTCACTCTCCTTATCATTGCAGTTGCTATAATATAAGAACAATGCCTCCTAAAGCACTCACTGTCCTTATCATTGCAGTTGCTATAATATAAGGGCAATGCCTCCTAAAGCACTCACTGTCCTTATCATTGCAGTTGCTATAATAAAATAACAATGCCCCCTAAAGCACTCACTGTCCTTATCATTGCAGTTGCTATAATAAAAGAACAATGCCCCCTAAAGCACTCACTGTCCTTATCATTGCAGTTGCTATAATATAAGAACAATGCCACCTAAAGCACTCACTGTCCTTATCATTGCAGTTGCTAAAATATAAGGACAATGCCTCCTAAAGCACTCACTGTCCTTATCATTGCAGTTGCTATAATATAAGAACAATGCCACCCAAAGCACTCACTCTCCTTATCATTGCAGTTGCTATAATATAAGGACAATGCCACCTAAAGCACTCACTCTCCTTATCATTGCAGTTGCTATAACATAATGACAATGCCACCTAAAGCACTCACTCTCCTTATCATTGCAGTTGCTATAACATAATGACAATGCCACCTAAAGCACTCACTCTCCTTATCATTGCAGTTCATGGCACAGCCAAGGATGAGCTGCAACATCTTGCCCGTTTCTTCTGCATTGGAGTCATCACCTGAAAAAAATAGAAAAACATTACTATACTGTAAAAGAGCTTTAATCTACTGAAAATAAGATCCGAGTTATCGGACTGTTCCACATTTTCGAGCATATAATAAAAAAATAAACCAATTGTCATGATCGAAAATGTAGAGCAGTCCGATAACTGGAAAATCACCCAAGCAGAGCTGATAATGTATGATATACGAACGTTAGAAGATAAAGCAACAAATTGTTGCTCATGAACGCATAAAAGCTACTCAGACTACAGAGTCTTAGACAAAGATAGGTAGGAAAATGTTAGTGAGTACATATTAGTACGAGACTACCTTACACTGCAAAAAATTGCGAGTCAACCTGACTCATCGCTTGAGTCAAGGCTGGCAAAACTCTAATACTGGAGTCTTTTTTAATGATTGACTCTAACTGAGTCAATAGGACTATGAATTATGAGTCAATATGATTCTTGTTTTTGAATGAAATATTAGGATGAGTCAAATTGACTCACATTATTGAACCGGTTTTGGGACAAACTGAAAACACAAATTTTGAGGTCAATTTGACTCTCTTTTTTTTCAGTGAAAACACAAAAATAGGAATACTTCTTTTAATTAGCTACTCTACATTTTAGGGCAACAATCCACATCAACGAACATGTCTTAACATTGTGTTCAAGGTTTGAAATAGCACATTATTATAAATTTTATCATAGCTAACGGTATGTAAAATAGCTTCACAACATCAAGTTCAGGCTAGCTACACAAACAATGCTATATTTGCATACAATGTCAACTAAAAAGTTGTAAACTGCACCGTTACTTTGATGGTTGGAATGAAATAATAATATCTAGAGAAATGTATCGTAACTGGATATTTCAAAACAAAGAAACGATGCGCTATTTTCACGGCGTAACATTATGTAAGATCATGTAAGAGCATTTCCCATGAAGAAATAAAGTGAAGGGTAACAGGAAAATGTTCGAAACTGGTATAGTAAATGGTTAGAGACTTGAAGTCGAGTTTTAATGCAATTTAAATGATTTAATCAATAAAAAATATAGAATTTATCTGGAAATTGAAATTTAATTAATTAAACACTTTATAATTCAGTAAATATGTTTTAATACACAGTTTAAGCGACTAAATATTAGCACTAAAATGATAAAGATTAATAAAGGGTTAACAATTGGAATGTTATCAGTTAAAAATACAATTATATTTAAAACATTTAGATGGTCAAAAATAAGATGCAGAAAATAACTAAAAGATTAGTTGAACAAAATTAATTGAGGAAAAATGCATTTAAAATTAATTAACCAGATGAATAAAGAAATAGGGTTACTTCCTAATTGTCGATCAGCTCCACATTTTCGGACACGTAATAATATAAAAAATAAAATAAAAACGTATAAATAATTGATAAGAATTTATAATTATTTAACTTTTATTTCAATTTGTATCCATGATGACTGCGGATATCATTGATAGCATTTAAAATATGAATTACATAAATATAATTTTTTACGTGTCCTCAGATGTGGAACTGACCGATAATTAAGAGCTTTTCCGTCATTTCAAGCAATGAAACAGTGATTTGGTTTGGTGAGCAAAGTTCACTTGTGTCATTGCAGGAGAGACTTCAAAAGGAAAGATCTTTCTATGGTCACACGGCGAATGGTGCTCTGACACTATATTGGAGTTAGCAAACACAAAGCTAACGTTGCTGAGAGGTGTTACTCAACTACCTTTAGAAGAAATGCAATGGAAATGTTATAACCATTTCGGAGAGGATGGTTATAGCTCTGAGTTATCGGACAGTGGTGCATTTTCGATCTTCTATCCTAATAATACCCGTAGTGTGTTTATTTATTTGGTGTCCGCTTTTACACTACGGGTATTAAACATGAAGAATGTAACTATGATACGCACGGGAATATATTGACATGATATTTAAATTTCCATGTTTTAATTCTAATTTTAAATGTTTTTATCTATGAAATAAATTAGACTATGGAGAAAATTTATTTTGAATTCATTAAAAGTAACCTAATGATGGGTTATAAATTGGTATTAATGATGACCCGTTATTTTTAACGGGAAAGTACACTAATATTAGAATAAAAATCTAGAATTTAACATATTGAAGGATGGTCACCAAGGTAGCTAGTACCTTGGTGACCATGTTCATGGATGCAAAAAAGCTACTCCGTAAATGCATTCACTTAAATATAATATAACGAAAGGGAAAAAATACCGGTGGCTGTACTCACGGATGGGAGAGGAAAATGAAGAGGTGATAGTAAATGAAGCCTACGAGTCTACCTAGCCGTAAATCTAAGACCTCGTAGTTGAAGAGCATAACCCTAGCGCTATCCTCTTAAACTGCAAGTAGCGTTAAAAAAATGATAAACATGGTAAAAATGAACAAGAGACAATACATTATCCAAATTACAACAGTTTGGGGCCTAAAGGACGCCACCCCCCTTCTCTTCCATTCACCACAGACAGCTTCAGGATAGAGCCCTTTGAGTAGGTAAACTATTTAAAAATTAAATAGAAATATATCTATTCTTTAATGCTGTTACTATTTTTTAATTGAAATATCTTTCACACAGAAATAGATAGGCTATGTTGATTAATAAATTGTTCAGCAACAACACAACTTAAGAGAACTGTATTTTCTGTCCAATCTAAAGCTAAAATCTTCAGCCTTTTCTGTTTTGAATTGTTAGTTAGTTCCATATCATCGGTCATATAAGAAAAAACGATATAATAATTATATAGTTTTATTCTTATTAACATTATATCGTTTCTTTCTTATATGACCGAAGATGTGGAACTGACCGATAATTCGCAGCATACCCTGTATATCCAAAATCACATCAACATTTTAATTTATTTTTTCCATTTGAACATTGGTGTTGTAAGGGTGAAATGAGTCGCTACTAAGCAATTTCGCAGAGATAGCACTAACGATGTACATGTACTGAGGGCGTTACCCAGAGTTGCACTTAACCTTCTAAGGAACACAAAGTACCTACCTAGCAAGCATCTTAAACCCTATGCTACCTGCAGCGGCACAAAATAATGCACTACAGCCGCTAAACTAGTATTATTATGTTTAGCAAGCCACAACGTGAGTCATCGCAAATACTGTATTCATGGGTAAGTTCCCAGTTAACGGGAGGTTCCACATTATCGATCATAAAAAACTGTATAATAATAAAACGAGTAGAAATGTTAAAATGATAAACTTTCTTCCCTATAATCGATTGAAACCTAAAAAAATAATTATTAGTGTCAGGCATATCAATATCCAGTTTAAAAATGCCCTGTTTAGTGGATGTCATCAAATTTAATTTTAATTGTTACATTCTTATGTATTTTTCGTCTAAAGAATCCGAAAAAATAGAAAATCATAACCGCGTTTTTTGTAGAAACTAATACACTTTGATCTAAGATGGTTTGAAGATATTTATTCCCTATCTTAAGGATTAACTATTGTAAGAAAACACGTTGATAATATTCAAGACTGTAAAGGTGAATTAAAGTATCCGGATTCCGCTAGTTTGCTATACTGCACACTTCATGATTGTTTAATGATCTGGAAGGTGGGTTCGATGGGCGGCACGTCCCTCATATAATTTAAATCGGATATTTTCTGTTTCGGTGATGTTTTCAATTTATTGCTTTAATAAATGT
The DNA here is from genome assembly GCA_947561585.1 of Caprella mutica. Taxonomy (NCBI): domain Eukaryota; kingdom Metazoa; phylum Arthropoda; class Malacostraca; order Amphipoda; family Caprellidae; genus Caprella; species Caprella mutica. Next base: position 120,334 of record CANNZV010003275.1, read on the forward strand.
TTGTTAAACATTAAACGATTATGAAGTGTGCAGTACAACAAACTACACTACCCACCGCCATTTATGTCAAGATATTCTTCAAAATGAGAAGATATTTCAAACTCTGCAGTAATACATCAGAAAAAAACTGGTGATCAAATAAATGAATCAATACTTTGTAAATATTCAAATAATGCTGAAACTTTGGAATATCTACGATTTAATAATAGGGGTTTCAAGACACGATTTTCATTTTTCTAAATTATTATACAAATCATATTCCATTAATAACTAAACTATCATTAGAACCTACACGTTAATAAGTTTCAACAAACCTAAAAAAATGTTGGTTAAACATAAAAACGGAAAAAAATGTCATCAGCAAAATAAAAGCCGGGACCTGCGCCATAATTTGTGGGGTTCTGACAATATGCTTTTAAAATCATAGATCCTGAAAATATTATAGACTGAGAGAATTAAAGAGTATTGAATAGTTCTACAACAGCGGTATATAGTATTCGATACCATTTTATCTATAATATTCTTACTATATATGATCTTTAAAGCATATTATCACAACCCTAGTCTTAAGTAACGTATCATTTCACCTGTTGAGAACTCTGAGTCAATACAAACGGAAGGGTTCCAACAGGATAGGGCTAATTAAAATGGTGAATCTGTAGAGGTGAAAGGAAGAGTGATCTATCAGCATAAGAAGCCAATAATTAGTGACTTATGTGCGTGAAGAAAAGTAACTAAGAAAAGTAACTAAGAAATGACAGAAGTATAAGCAGGCGATAACCATACGTTATATCTTAAAACAACCAATCAGTGTGATTGCTCAGGTATAACGTATAGCACGTATAACAATCTACCAATAGAGTTAAATTATCCTAGCATATGAAAAACAACCGAGTTTTAAAATAGAACTAAACAAAGTTGACTAAATTACTACATATTTAAATATTGAAAAATACCTCCAAAACATTCTTAAATTAAATGAAATCATCTACAGGAATTAACTAGTTGATTTCATTAATTTAAAAAAAATGTAGCTAATAGCTATCACTAAAATACTGTGAAAAAAAAAATGTTTACCCTATTAAATAAATATTACAGTAATTAAATAAAATCTTCCACAAGAAGTAGAAGATTTCATTAATTTTAAAATCATTTTACATTATAACATTGTAAATACAATTTATACACTATTAAATAAGTATTAAAGTCATTATTCAATTAATATCTTCAGGTAAATCTGAGAATAACTAGCTACCATAAATAGTAATACTTAAAGCACACAACAATTGTCACTATTGACATGCCGTAAGTTTTACCGGGCAAGTACACCAGTAGATCTAATACCAACAGGACTAAGTTCCAACTTATCGGTCGGTTTCACATCTTCGGTCACATAAGAAAAAAACAATTATAATAATTAAAATTAAATACTTAATTCTATACAGATTTTTTTCTTATATGACCGAAGATGTGAAACCGACCGATAATTCGTAGCTTACCCCAGCACGGTAAGTAACATCACAGCCACAGCCACACCCATCACTGGGTGTCGGCAGTAGCCAGTGTCACTGAACCGTAGGATGAAACGCTACATAGAGAAACATGATTTAATATCCATAGACCCACACTATAATAGCAGTTAAAACGCCGCGTTGTTACCGTCAAGTATAGACTGAATTTAAAGAAGCGGAAACAGGGCTGTGAAAACGCAGCGTTTTAACTGCTACTATAGTATGAGCCATATATAGTAGATAGCGATTTAAAAGTAAATAGTATAGTAATATTAAACTGGGATATATGGAATTCACCATTAACAAAAATGTTAAAAATATACTGAAAAATATAATTATAATATTTACCATAAAAAATCTGTAAATGGTGATGTGTTCATGTAACAAGTTATTCACATTTAAATATATGATTATTTCAGTTAATTTACTAAATTAATATTAGAAAAAATCATAGAACGGGCACTCGTAGAGCGCATACCTTCACGACCGCTTCAATCGATTTTGACCTTTTCGCGACCTTGACCTTCAACCCAATCGCTTTCAAAATCTATGACCAACCGTACCACCAAATTTCAGGCAAATGGATTGAATTCTTTTTGATTTATAAATGACCTTGACCTTTGACCCAATCCCTACCAAAATCTAATTAAATAATTCCTGGTTCCCAGATTTCAGGCAATTTGGTTTGAATACTTTTTTAGTTTTGGGAATAAAAATATTACAAATAAATAAAAAAACTTCCAATGTTATTCGTACGGGGAAATTTTCCTGTCGATCACAACATAACCACCCGATATTTTTCGAAGATAAAAATGATGATTTTCCATACATTTTTTCCCCTGGAACCACGGTACTGATCACACCAGTGTGTATTTACTAACATTACAGTTTAATGTTACTAATAGTATAGTTAATGTTTTTTTTTACAAAGTTGACAGTGCACAGGTGAGTAACTTAAAAGTGAAAACTAATATACAAATGAGAGAAAGTCTGGCGACTGAATTAGAAAACTAAGTTTGTACAGTACAGAGATACAGATTTAAAGTATATGCAGATATACAAACTCATTAATTATATTAAAGTAAGGAATAACAAAATTAAAATTAACCTATGTTATGTGATATATGATGTTATTTCACTATCAGACCAATGTTGCAATTAACTAAGAAGAAACTAGTGTAGTTTTTTACAGTCAGAGTCAACGAGGTAGAACAACGGCTAAAGAGTTAAGTATGTTTCTTAACCAGAAAAAGAAACGAGACTGTTATTCGCCCAATTAATGTTTTCACTTTCATATATAGCATATAGCTATTCCTATATAAAATGTATAGCACATAACTTTTCGTATATACTTATATACATATAGCATATATTGGCACAATATACGGTGAAGTATTTAAAAAAATATATATTAATAGGAAAAAAGTATATTTATGAAAATTAAAAGCATCACATTCATTTAGAGGTACCGTAACTATTTTGCCCAATAGTTAATATCAGAATAAACAGTGTGAATTATTGGGTGCAATTGAATCAATTAGTCTCAAGCATCTTACAATCATACCCTGTAAATGCTAATAATGCATGCTTGATTGCTTTCAAATATACATTCTATTGGAGTAAAAGAATCGGCCCACACACATCTATACAGAATATACACTATCTGTACAGTATATAGTGACTATAACAATATACATATATAGTGTCTATACAGTATGTTTCAAAAAAATATTTACCAATTTTTAAAATATAATAACTTTCTATTGATTGGATCTATTTTGATTTTGTGGTATTCATTCGACGTAGAATTTGACATGCATTTGAAACTCCGTATTTAAAATACTCCTTGCATATTCAAAAATCTATTCATCCGTTACATTTAGAAAGTTATTACCTTTAAAAATGGTAAACCCTTTTCTTGAAACATACTGTGTACACAAACATATTTCTTTTAACCCTTACTGATAGGAATATGTGTTTACAGAGGGATCTACAATTTTGATGATTTACTTATTTTAAATACACTTCTATATATAAGCAAGAGGTATAAATCTATTTCTAAAATACATTTTTTGATAAAATTTATATATAAGGATGAAGATATTTAGTAAATAGGCTTATTCAGTTAATATAAAAGTGCAGATGGCTATAAATAATATCCAGAAGAATGTAACGAATTTGTTCATTTGGTATATTGGATCACTACCAAACAGCGTTGAAATCACTTCAAAAACTGAATTAAATCTTAAGAATTAGGGTATTATTTCATATAGTTAGGTTATGAAATAATATAGAAAGTGATGAACAGTAAATATTTAATGTTCTATTAATTTTATCTGATACTTTAAATCAAAATTCAGACTTCTTACCAGTAACTAACTTTCTAATGAAAAATTGAAATAAAGAAAATATCTTTCGTCTGTTACTTAATATGTACAAATAACATGCCAAGTGTGAAAATTGTGGTGGGACCATAGAAGATTAAACTTAAATGGCCAACTACAACTTTCTCTGATAGAACTTGAAGCCTGTCTCAAAGGAGTAGGGTAAGTTCCGAGTTATCGAACGGTTCCTCATTTTCGTTCATATAAGAAAAAATATAAAATACATTTTGTTTACCTTATATTTTATTTGGCATCCATAACACCTGCATATTAACTATATATAAAAAAAGAAATTCTACATGATCGATAATGTATAGCTGTTCCATAACTCGGCACTTAGTCTAACTTTACTCACTTATTTTGCTGATGTCAGCAGATATGAGAGTCTGCAGACCAAGGTACTGAAGATACTCCACAACAGTCTGATGTACTTTGCGTAAATTCGAGAACTGAAAAGAAAAAAAAGGATACTGTAGTTCATAATATCCCAAATGGAAAATAAAGAAATACAATTTCTTTACTAAAGTAGCTATATAGGAATATACAAATTGATAAAAAGCAATGTTACATTTGATAGACGATGTAATGGATAAAAATTATATCTTAAATATTTATTAATAGTTATTTATAAAAAGTGTCTTAATCGAAAATCTGACACAGGTTCATTAAAAAATTCAAAGGTGCTGTTTAAAGAAAAAGGGCCAAATACATTGACTTTTTTTTCTAAGAATTGTACTTTCGTGATAATTATTTAATCATATGTAAATATTATATTCATATCTAGCCAGTAGATAATCAAGTTAAAATAAAGTAGTAAATAGGCACTTCTAAATTATTATTGCTATATAATGATCCAATGCAATAAAAAAGGTTAGAGCTTTTTTGGTAAATATACATTAATTATATTTGGGAATTATCTATAAACGAACTCCCAGAGATTTCAATATAAGCAGAAAAAAGGAGAAAATGAATATCGATTGAAAATAAATCAAACATTGACAGTATACAAGTTTCATAATTAAAATGAGACTGCTTTAGTACATACACATTCAAACCCATACTATGAGATAAACATACGGTAACTTTAGGCTAACATTTTGCATATAGTATTTCGCAATGTAATACTACAAGAGAGAGACGCAAGAACTTTGTTTTGAAGAGCATTCCAGGCACAAAGATTGCGTTATCTAAACATTAAGCAATGAACATATCGAACACTTTAAGAAAAAGCTTTTAGACTATATAGTTGGTATAGTGCAATAGAGTTTTGTTTGCTATTTATAGAGGGAAATAGCACACTATAAACTGTGCAATAGAGTTTTGTTTGCTATTTATAGAGGGAAATAGCACACTATAAACTGTGCAATAGAGTTTTATGTGCTATTTATAGAGGGAAAGAACACACAAATTAACTAAATAAAGCGTTTTAATGCTACATACTAGAATTGACAAAGCTGTTGAAGAGAAATTTATAAAAACTTAGAAAATAAATGATAAATATCAAGTATAAATAGCTAATAACGATTAAATTAATTTAAGTATAAGTATTTATAAAACTGCCTAGTAATAATGCTAATACTATAATTACTAGGTAGAAATACTAGTAGCTACATACTTATTAGTGTGATAATATGAACTATGTTACCACTGTAATTATACCGTTATTTTAGCACACCTGCAAACTTCACAAGTGTTAGACATGTGCATCGTAACACAAGTGTGAAAAATGCTTGCCACAGTCGTTTGAAAGAAAAAAAAAATGGTTGAAATTTACTAATTCTGAAAAATTGGCATCGAATATAAAAACACGTAAAAACTATTGTAATAAAAGTATTTTTCATATAGCTATAGTTTTAATTTTATTCTAGAAATTCGAATTAATACAATTACGGTAATCTCCAATTTATCGAACGGTTTCACATTTTCGATCATGTAAGATGAAATTAGATGAAAAACAGTTAATATGTTTAACTTCATAGTAATTTCTTCTTAACTATCCGATTTCACACAAAAATCACAGTAACTCACTGAAAAATGAGAACTATTTTCACATAAAAAAAGCACTGAACACCCAAATTTTCTGGGTGACCGTATTTAAGTACAGATTAACCAACAGGTTTTTTTCATATCAGTTCACGCTGAATATCATGCGGTTTGTTACACTGTAAAGAGTGAGAAATGAGTGTAATAAATAGAGTGAGGTCAAGCCAACACGTGATCTCTGGCACCGAATGAGTGAGAGCGAAATATGTAGGCCCAATTTCTCCGGACATTATACGGACCACACAGAAAGCTGTGAACTCAGTGATGATGAAATGGGCTAAATGTCGCTATGAAAATAATTTGGGTTAACACAGTCGCTATATGAAAATGCAGTGCACACCATTATATTACATATACTTTTAATGAGCTGACAGATAATTCAAGAACAGATATACATAAAATAATTTTTGTTTGAGGTGAATTGTGTGTACGTAGGTTAACCTTTATCTAACCTTTAAAAAAATAGATTACTTGTTCATTTAAATGAAATAAGTATCCTTTTCGTTCCAGTATAAAAGAAGTGATCAGTATTTGGTGATTACCCATTCTTCCATATGGTATTCATACACGCTTCAGTTACGGTATCCAACATCAACAGACACTATAGTTACGGTATCCAAAGACACTATAGTTACGGTATCCAAAGACACTATAGTTACGGTATCCAACATACACTATAGTAACAGCATCCAACATCCACATAGACTATAGTTACAGTATCCAGTGCATCCAGTAACAGTTACAATAGCTTTGGGCTGTTTCATTTTGGCTGGCGTTCACAGACCCTATAGTCTTATAAGGCTACAACCTAGCCATAATAACTCGCTTAACTAGAGCAGTCAGCACGCTTATCTAGTTACTGTATATGGCTAGATATTGCACAGCTAGAGAACTGTTGATTGGCTTTACTTGTTATGCAGATATAGGACCTTTAATTGGTAAAAGTATATGGTAAATATAGGACTTTAATTGGTAAATGGATATGGTAAATATAGGACTTTAATTGGTAAATGGATATGGTAAATATAGGACTTTAATTCGTTAAAGTATATGGTAAATATAGGACTTTAATTGGTAGTGTTTTCGACTGTACCTTGTTTGACTGTGTTTGTTTAACTGTTTTAGACATCGTGTGTTTGGTAAACTAACAAAAAGTGACTATTTGCAGTCAGGCTTTCTATTGCACTACAGTAGAACTTAAAAGTATTGGAAGTATACTCTGGATGATATCTAAAGAATCATCTAATTCATCGAAAGAATCATCTAATTCATCGAAAGAATCATCTAATTCATCGAAAGAATCATCTAATTCATCGAAAGAATCATCTAATTCATCGAAAGAATCATCTAATTCATCGAAAGAATCATCTAATTCATCGAAAGAATCATCTAATTCATCGAAAGAATCATCTAATTCATCGAAAGAATCATCTAATTCATCGAAAGAATCATCTAATTCATCGAAAGAATCATCTAATTCATCGAAAGAATCATCCAATTCATCGAAAGAATCATCCAATTCATCGAAAGAATCATCCAATTCATCGAAAGAATCATCCAATTCATCGAAAGAATCATCCAATTCATCGAAAGAATCATCCAATTCATCGAAAGAATCATCCAATTCATTGAAAGAATCATCCAATTCATCGAAAGAATCATCCAATTCATCGAAAGAATCATCCAATTCATTGAAAGAATCATCCAATTCATCGAAAGAATCATCCAATTCATCGAAAGAATCATCCAATTCATTGAAAGAATCATCCAATTCATCGAAAGAATCATCCAATTCATCGAAAGAATCATCCAATTCATCGAAAGAATCATCCAATTCATCGAAAGAATCATCTAATTCATCGAAAGAATCATCCAATTCATCGAAAGAATCATCCAATTCATTGAAAGAATCATCCAATTCATCGAAAGAATCATCCAATTCATCGAAAGAATCATCTAATTCATCGGAAGAATCATCCAATTCATCGAAAGAATCATCCAATTCATCGAAAGAATCATCCAATTCATCGAAAGAATCATCCAATTCATTGAAAGAATCATCTAACAGCTAATACAATAGTAATTCTATCGCAACTGTAGTATGATTCTATCTCCCAATCATAACAAATATCCTTGAACTAATATTAACTTACTAAGGGTCATTCACCTTTTTATTCGTATGAACACTGTTTCTACTACAAATATCGACAATATTTTTATGGTTAAAGGTAGCAAATTTCTTAACTGGATGAAATTTTATCATCATCATTATATATAACATCATTTTTCGTTCACTATACAATCGCCTAACTTTCATAGATTTCTATTTTAATATCATATCTATACTATAACCTTTCACATTTTAATACTTTTTAATCCCCATAGATTAAAATAGCTACCATATATTTATCTCTATAGGGAGTGTCACTGGATAGTGTCATACTAGTTATTAGGGATGCGATGTAATCCTTTGAAAATGCATTAGCACCACTTAACGTACAGTGCATCCTTGTGAAAGGGATACAGTTACATACCGGGCTTTGATATTGCATGTATGTATCCAAGGTATCCCAATAATGCAGGTATTTATACCAGGTATCCAAGTAATACAGGTATTTCTAGTTTATACCAGGTATCCAAGTAATACAGGTATTTCTAGTTTATACCAGGTATCCAAGTAATACAGGTATTTCTAGTTTATACCAGGTATCCAAGTAATACAGGTATTTCTAGTTTATACCAGGTATCCAAGTAATACAGGTATTTATACCAGGTATCCAAGTAATACAGGTATTTATACCAGGTATCCAAGTAATACAGGTATTTATACCAGGTATCCAAGTAATACAGGTATTTATACCAGGTATCCAAGTAATACAGGTATTTATACCAGGTATCCAAGTAATACAGGTATTTATACCAGGTATCCAAGTAATACATTTATTTATACCAGGTATCCAAGTAATACATTTATTTATACCAGGTATCCAAGTAATAGAGGTATTTATACCAGGTATCCAAGTAATACATTTATTTATACCAGGTATCCAAGTAATACATTTATTTATACCAGGTATCCAAGTAATACAGGTATTTATACCAGGTATCCAAGTAATAGAGGTATTTATACCAGTTATACAAGTAATACATTTATTTATACCAGTTATACAAGTAATACATTTATTTATACCAGGTATCCAAGTAATACAGGTATTTATACCAGGTATCCAAGTAATACAGGTATTTATACCAGGTATCCAAGTAATACATTTATTTATACCAGGTATCCAAGTAATACATTTATTTATACCAGGTATCCAAGTAATACAGGTATTTATATCAGGTATCCAAGTAATACAGGTATTTATATCAGGTATCCAAGTAATACAGGTATTTATATCAGGTATACAAGTAATACATTTATTTATACCAGTTATACAAGTAATACATTTATTTATATCAGGTATCCAAGTAATACAGGTATTTATACCAGGTATCCAAGTAATACAGGTATTTATACCAGGTATCCAAGTAATACAGGTATTTATACCAGGTATCTAAGTAATACAGGTATTTAAACCAGGTATCCAAGTAATACAGGTATTTAAACCAGGTATCCAAGTAATACAGGTATTTATACCAGGTATCCAAGTAATACAGGTATTTATACCAGGTATCCAAGTAATACAGGTATTTATACCAGGTATCCAAGTAATACAGGTATTTATACCAGGTATCCAAGTAATACAGGTATTTATACCAGGTATCCAAGTAATACAGGTATTTATACCAGGTATCCAAGTAATACAGGTATTTATACCAGGTATCCCAATCAAATAAATTAATACTAAGTCTCAATTATAGTAGATTAGGAACATATAGAAGAAAACTGATAGGAGTTTCTTATAAATCTAAGGCTTTCGATAAACAGTTAACAGAATAATAAAGTTTGATTTTAACAGGTTTGTTAAAATATTAATAACCACCAAAACGTTTCCCATACAAAGAATAATTACCAGTCATTTAACGGTCGCAGCGAGCTGACTCATTTTAACATTACTGTACCACTATTTGGACTAGTATGATGTCATCTACCAGTCGTCTGACCAGTCACTGTGTGCAGAACTACCACTATACCAAATTACCAAGGTGATGTTGAACTTACTAAACATATAGAAGGATGCGTGAGGTATGTGTGATTGGTACCTATGTGATAACACGACTAATGAATTAGCAAAATAGTATTTATTTGCGAATTGAAACTTACGAAATTGAAATACTTAGCAATGTAAAGTTTCGTATTTAAATATAATAGCTACTTCATTTTTAAATATTTGAAATACTTAGCATTGTACTGTTTCGTATTTGAATATTAATATTTGAAATATTGAACGAGGAATAATTGTATAATTGCCACAAAGATCCTTCACTAACATAGTTCACTATATTAATAGAGTAAATTGACCGTTGCTACTACATCTAAAAAACATTTATAGAAGCATATATAAATAAAAGAATTGACTTTATTAAATCAATCGCATATATGCATAATGAAACTGGTAAACAGGGTAGAAAATCTAATTTAGAAGAAGAATATATCTACATTTATTAAAAAAAATGACATTTTTTTCAATTTTTTTAAAAAGAGTTCCAGTAATAATCGTTGACTATTTTTCAAACGAACATAAATAGCTTCCAGTGCACTGCGACAAGTGCATTGTACAGGAGGACAAGCTTCCAGTGCACTGCGACAAGTGCATTGCACAGGAGGACAAGTTTTCAATGCAGCTACAGCACTCCCTATGCAGGTAAAAGTCTCAAATAACAAAAGAGCTCTAATGGTACGACAAAAGAATACTTTTACCAATGCACTTACAACGTCTGGGTAAGGGGATATGCAGTTAAGAGATGTAGGCACTAAAATAATAATTAGTACATAAAAGAGAATATGCAATATTTATGTTCACTATATGAATAAAATATATTAATAGAGATTTAATGGAAAAGTGATTTAAGGGTATTTGACTTTATAAGAAGAAAAAGAATTATTTATATAAGGGGAGATAAATCCTTTTTTTTTCATTTAATTTTAGTCGAGGACTGGAAATAAATCGTCAGAGATTTATACAATCTTAAATTAGTACAAATTTATAAAATGAAATGTATAATTTCGAAACTATATTTAGCATAACTCCCATGTTTAATATCTAGTGTTTTCCGTGGCTAAAATGATTGCATGTACATTATAATTTGGAAGAAAGTAAAGTTTTGAGGCAGGCGAAATTTGAAGTGTATCATCAGTGGGCGTGCAAGAACGGGTAACTGACCTAAAATATACAGGTTTGATGCTTTAGGAGAGATATTGAAAGTTATAGTCTCAAGAAAGCATTTAATTTAACCAATAAATCACTTATAGTGATTAAAAACAAGTGATTAAAAACAATACAAATCGTAAAACTGCAGGTCAGATGAATGCAGTCATTTTAACCACCTTTTGATTG
>CANNZV010003276.1:0-67983 GCA_947561585.1 Caprella mutica
CCCATATCTGTACCATATTTTACCAATATCTGTACCATATGTTATCCATATCAGTACCATATGTTACCCATATCAGTACCATATGTTAACCATATCAATACCATATGTTACCCATATCTGTACCATATGTTACCCATATCAGTACCATATGTTGCCCATATATGTACCATATGTTACCCATATCTGTACCATATTTTACCCATATCTGTACCATATGTTATCCATATCAATACCATATGTTACCCATATCAGTACCATATGTTACCCATATCTGTACCATATGTTACCCATTTCAGTACCATATGTATACCCATATCAGTACTATGTGTTACCCATATATGTACCATATGTTACCCATATCAATACCTTATGTTATCCATGTCTGTACCTTATGTTACCCATATATGTACCATATGTTACCCATATCAGTACCATACGTTACCCATATCTGTACCATTTGTTACCCATAACAGTACCATATGTTACCCATATCTGTACCATATTTTACCCATATCTGTACCATATGTTACCCATATCAATACCATATGTTACCCATATCAATACCTTATGTTACCCATGTCTGTACCATATGTCACCCATAGCAATACCATATGTTACCCATATCAGAACCATATGTATCACATATCAGTTCGATATGTTACCCATATCTGTACCATATGTTACCCATATTCGTACCATATTTTACCCATATCTGTACCATATGTTACCCATATCTGTACCATATGTTACCCATATCTGTACCATATGTTACCCATATCTGTACCATATTTTACCCAAATCTGTACCATGTGTTACCCTTATCAATACCATATGTTACCCATATCTGTACCATATGTTACCCATATCTGTACCATATTTTACCCATATCTGTACCATATGTTACCCTTATCAATACTATATGTTACCCATATCAGTACCATATGTTACCCATATCTGTACCATATGTTACCCATATCTGTACCTTATGTTACCCATATCAATACCATATGTTACCCATATCTGTACCATATGTTACCCATATCAGTACTTTATGTTACCCATATCTGCACCATATGTTACCCATATCTGTACCATATGTTACCCATATCAATACCATATGTTACTCATATCTGAACCATATGTTACCCATGTATGTACCATATTTTACCCATATATGTACCATATGTTACCCATATTCGTACCATATTTTACCCATATCTGTACCATATGTTACCCGTATCTGTACTATATTTTGCCCATATCTGTACCATATGTTACCCATATCAATACCATATGTTACCCATATCTGTACCATATGTTACTCATATCAGTACAGTATTATATGTTACCCATATCTGTACCATATGTTACCCATATCAATACCATATGTTACCCATATCTGTACCATATGTTACCCATGTATGTACCATATTTTACCCATATATGTACCATATGTTACCCATATTCGTACCATATTTTACCCATATCTGTATCATATGTTACCCGTATCTGTACCATATTTTGCCCATATCTGTACCATATGTTACCCATATCAATACCATATGTTACCCATATCAATACCATATGTTACCCATATCAATACGTTAAGTTACCCATATCTGTACCATATGTTACCTATATCAATATCATATGTTACCCATATCAGTACCCATGTCTGTACCTTAAGTTTCCCATGTCTGTACCTTAAGTTTCCCATATCTGTACCTTATGTTACCCATATCTGTACCATATGTTACCCATATCTGTACCATATGTTACCCATATCTGCACCATATGTTACCCATATCTGTTCCATTTGTTACCTATATCAGTACCATATTTAACCCATATGTGTACCATATTTTACCCATATCTTTACCATATGTTACCCATATCAATACCATATGTTACCCATGTCTGTACCTTATGTTACCCATATATGTACCATAAGTTACCCATATCAGTACCATACGTTACCCATATCTGTACCATTTGTTACCCATATCAGTACCATATGTTACCCATATCTGTACCATATTTTACCCATCTGTACCATATGTTACTCATATTGTAACGGCTATCCGTTATGGAGGGGGAAACATACAACCAGTGAGATTCTATCTTGTACTTTCGTTCCTCGTGTTCTACAAACGTAAATCTGTAATAATTCATTCAATCAATAAAAGAAAAAATAATATAAAAAATAGAAAACTAAAACAAAGCTGAGTTGAACGTTGTTACCAAGTAAGTTCTAAAAATTAGTTCAAATTATTTAAACACAGCTAAATAAATATATAGGTAGGTAGTTTAATTCATTTAGAAGTAATATAATATAGTAATGAATGCATTGTTATAAATAATAAATGAATGAAAGAAGTTTTCTTATTAAAGATACAGGGTGGGGCGTAAGTTTGGAAGCAATTTTTCAAACATTAATATAATTCTTAAAAATAAGTTCCTAAGTAGGTGATAGGGTTTGAAATATAGTAGAGACACTACATTATGACGTGGCAGTGTTATTTTTTACAAAAATTTAGTCAATTCAAAAATGTCAGACAAAAGAGAAGCCATTATTGCTCTACACCGTGCCGGGAAGTCAGATTCCGTCATTTCAAAGACTCTCTCAATATCGAGATCGACTGTTTGGAAGTGTGTGAAACGTTTTAATGAGAGAGGAGACTTGACTGATCGTCCAAGAAGTGGTAGACCACGATCACAACGCACCAAACAACTGATAAAATGTGCCCGAGAGAAGATCAGGAGTAACCCGAAAAGGTCAATACGATTGTTAGCCAAAACAGCTAATGTGAGTCCCAGAACATTGAGAAGAGTTGTCAAAAAGACCTACAAATGTCCTCTTTCACCCTCCAAAAGAGACAGACTCCGTCAGAAGCTGTAAAGAAAAAGAGATTGGACAGAAGCAAAGCACTTCTGAGAGAATTGAAGTCTGGCACGGCTGGTGAAATTGTTTGGTCTGACGAAGAAATTTTCACAGTGGAAATGGCTCACAACCGGAGGAATGACAGAATAATTGGTAAAAGTGCAAAAGACATCCCATACAACCAAAAAACTGTCCACAGAACCATGAAACCTGCTTCAGTAATGGTCTGGGCCACCGTTTCAGAAACTTGGAGATCTCCTTTAATTTTTGTGGAACAAGGCGCCGAAATCAATGCTAAATGTTATATTGAGAATATTTTGACGCCAATGTTGGAGTCAGCTAAGGATCACTTCGGTAATGACACTCTATGGACATTTCAGCAAGACGGCGCGACTTCACATACTGCAAATGTCACTCAAAACTGGTGCCATGACCATCTTCCACGGTTTTGGTCCAAAGAAAAGTGGCCTTCCTGCTCCCCAGATGTTAATCCTATGGACTTTTCGGTATGGTCCATTCTTGAATCAAAGGCCTGTGGTAAATTCCATCGCAGTGTAGAGGATTTAAAGCGTTCACTCCAGAGATCTTGGAAGGAAATTTCACAAGAACAGTTGCGTGCCGCAGTAGGAGGAGTTCGGAGGAGATTTGAGGCTGTTATTAAAAACAAGGGGGGACATTTTGAATAAATTTATGATTTTTGAATTCTTAAAATCCTTATGTAATAATACATAACTGTAAATTATTAAATATATTTTTCGTTGGATTATAATATGCACTTTCATTTGCTTCCAAACTTACGCCCCACCCTGTATATAAATTCCTTTTAACAACTACTGGTTACAAAAGTTGAAACAATATGAAACGTAATCAAATATGTGCTACGTAACAAAGAATACCTAATAACAAAAGCATATACTGGCTGCTGTAATTTGAAATATTAAGTCCAGTATTATCTAGTTACAATATTATGAATATTTGATACCTAATGCAATTAACGTACCAACTATGGAGCTCCTAATTTCAGTTTTCAAAGACACCGGCACAACCTCTTGTAGGTAATGTCATGAGTCTACTGAGGAAAATGCTAAGGGAAATGTATAGTGGCTTAGGCTACGTTATAATGAGTTCGGATGATAATTTGCGAATAACTTAAGTGATAAACAGTATGCACAAATAAAATCTTAGGAACATAAATGCAAATATTAAGTTTGATGTATTTAAATTAAATATTGTGGAAACCTCCACAACACTCCCCATTTCTCTCAGGTTAGCAGATGAGAGATTAACAATCGTGATTAACTGAAGGTATTAACATAATGAGATCGGTAATGGCTCTTGTAACTGTTTTAGAAGAACCATCAGGTGATCGGAGAAGCCAGATGTCTGCAGAGCGAACAAGACCATCCTCACTCCTTTTCACGGTCACAATCTTTCCGGTAGGCCACAAGTTGCGAGAGGTGTTCTTTTTAGAAACAAGTACTATGTCTCCTATGGTTGCGCATGGTCTCTTTTTCTGCCACTAGTGACGCCTTTTCAATTCGTAAAGATAATCTTCTTTCCAGCGAATCCAGAATTGGTTTGCCAAATACTGGACTCGTCTCCATCTTGATTTTCCGTATGAGACCAGATCCTTTTGTGAATAGTCTTCGAGATCAGTGTCACAGACGTCTTCTTTTAGAGTGAGCAGCATCTGTGGGGTGATCGGGGATGGATCATCAGGATGATCAGAAACTCCGTACAATGGTGTTTGGTTGACGATGCTACAAGCTTCACATAGGAAGGTGAAAAGCTCATCTCTCGATAATCCTCTGGGTCCAGAGAGAAACAGCGATTTCTCCAGAACTCTCCTGATGCTACCAATTTTTCGCTCGTAACATCCTCCGAAGTGACTAGCTCCTGGTGGGTTAAGAATCCATTGGCATCCCGCCACCTGGAGGTTTCTTTTCACGAGTGATAGGTCTATTTTCTCGAACTGCTTTCTAGCACAGACGAAATTAGTACCGTTATCGGAACGTATGGTTTTGCATGTTCCTCTTAGGGCCACGAAGCGTCTCAACGAATTGATGAAAGTCGATGTGTCCAAACCGTTGACGAGCTCACAATGTACAGCTCAGCTCACTAGGCAACAGAAGATTACGATCCACACTTTTTTAGTGGATGAATTACGTCGTGTAGATATACCGTCGTGTATGTAGAAAGGGCCAAATACGTCAATCCCAGTGTGCGTGAAGTGTGGAACTTGTTCCATCCGATCTTGAGGAAGATCGGCCATCCGTTGATTCATTGTTGGACCTCGAAGTTTCTGACACAAGACGCAGTTTTTGAGGAAGGTTCGTATCAGGCGCCTACCGTCGAGGATGTGAAAACCAGCCTGTCTGATAGCACCATGAGTGAGAAGACGTCCTTGATGTTCAACCTTTTCATGATAATGTTGTATTATCAGCTGAGATAAGGGATTCCGTTCAGGGAGCAGAATAGGATGTTTGGCAGAGAAGGGAAGTTTAGAGCGGCCTATTCTTCCACCAACTCTCAATATCCCATTCGAATCAACAAATGGAGACAGTTCTGAGATTTCATTTGAATCGGGAAGCTCTTGATTCTTACGTATGATTCTTATTTCTTCTGCGAAGTCTGATTGAGCGGCTGTGATACATATAAGGATGCAATTTTCTTCTGTCACCATGGGATTTCGAGGGGCTAGCAACTTTCCCATCTTCTGACGCGTTTTGTCAAGAACGTCGAGTAGGTTGCACATGATCTGAATTACCCTCAGAAGGCGAATCCATGATGAAGATCGGATCAGAGCACGATTTACAGGGGTGTCGAAAGAAACTGCCCTTATCGTTGTTTTGCAGGAGGTCATATCTTCCATTTCCTCGGGTAGGTTTAGATGAGAAGATGGGTTAGGATAGAATAATCCATTCTTCAATTCTGGAGGTCCTGTAAACCACTGTGACTCTTTAAGACTTTGGCACGTCTGTGGTCTACTTGCGATATCCGCAGGATTACTTGCTGTCGGAATGTAATTCCACTGAGCACACTCTGTATATTGTCGTATGATGTTAACTCGTCTCGACACATATTTCGAAAATCGCCTTGTCCCGTTGTTGATGTAACCCAATGTTACAAGACTGTCAGTGTAGAAATATACTTTGGCGAGAGGATTATGCAGCTCATTACAAATCCAATTCGCGGCTTCTGAAGCTTCAAGAGCAGCGCATAGCTCAAGTCGTGGAATTGAAACGAGTTTCTTTGGAGCAAGTTTTGAATTTGCCATCACAAATGCAACAGAGATATTTCCATCATCGTAAGTTGTTCTTAGGTAAGCCACTAATCCAATTGCAGTGCTTGACGCATCACTGTAGATATGCAATTCCTGAAAAGACACTTTGATGTTGGGCAGGATAAAACATCGCTGGAGGCTGATATCACGCAAAGAGGTGAGGGAAGATTTCCACTGAACCCATTCTTCTAGGTACTTGTCTGGAAGTGGGTCATCCCAGCCTAACTGTTTCAGGTAGTTTGCGTCATCAGATTCAGTTGGGGTGATGAGCTTTCTCATGATAAGTTTTCCATCCAAAGATATGGGACACACCATGCCTTGGGGATCGTAGAGACTATTAACTATAGCTAATACTCCTCTCTTGGTAAATTTTCTATCTGGGACATTCACTTCGATGATGAGAAAGTCGTTAGCGGTGTTCCATTTAACTCCTAATGTCCAGGTGGAAAGAACAGACTGGAATTCGAGAGAACGTGTTCCATCTGCTCGCTCAGACGGGTCAAAGGATTCGGTCACCTCACTAGAGTTGGACATTATCTTGTGTAATCTAATTCCGAATTGAGAGAGTAATTTCTTAGCTTCTGATAGCACCAGGATCCCCTGTGCTTCTGTGTCCACACTGTGTACACCGTCATCCACGTAGAGGTTTTTCCGTATGAAGTTCAGTGCGTTTGGATAGTTTGCTGCGATAGGTGTGGTTGTAGTGTACTTCAGAGCAATGTTGGCGACAGCTGGACTAGAACATGCACCGAAGATGTGGTACAGTGCTCTGTATTCGGTGAGATTTTAATCAAGATCATTTTGGTGGTACCAGTAAAATCTCAAGAAGTTGGATTGTTCATTGGGTATTTTGAATACTGAGAACATTCCTTCTATGTCTGCGATGAACGCAACGGGTTTCTCTCTAAAACGGAGAAGAACAGATCTGAGTGAGTTGTTCAAATCTGGGCCACTCAACAGTCTATGATTGAGACATGTTTTCTTATATTGAGCGGCCGCATCGAATACCAGACGCGATTTCTTCTTCTGTTTGTGCTCGACAGCAAAGATAGGAAGCCACCAAGCACATCCAACTTTTGTTTCAAGTTGATTGGGTGGAACTTCTTCTACATGAGCCTCTTTCAAACTCTTTTCAATACTTTTGAGACATTCTTGAAGCTTAGCTGGATTACGTTTCAAATTCTTGAGTGTATTGTTTGTTCGGTCGAAGACAACTAATCTGTTGTTTGGTAATGGCTGGTTGTTTCTGAAGGGTAACGGGAGGACTATGTTTCCCTCGTCCGTTAAACTGACATTGTCTCTCATTATTTGAAGAAATCTTGCATCTTCACGTGAGAGGCCTTCGGTTTCGTCATCAGGTCGTTCTTGAAATGTTGGGAAAATATCAGGATACCTTATCTGAGTTTCAAAACAGGGAACAGCTTCAAATTGATCGTTTTCATTGAAAGTGACAGCAGTTTTCAGAGTTCTGTTATAGGTCTTCTGGGAGTTAGACGATGTTTCACCGACTAAGGACCACCTAAGTGGCGTTTTGTGAACAAAGGGTGGATTGTTTCCAAAACATTTGGTGTTCATAAGAGCTCCGCAATCACGTCCGATGAGGAGTAGAACATCAAGGTTTGGATCAGGATTTATGAATCTGTCGGCAAAGCTTGCAATATGAGGATGAGCCTTGACGATGTGTGGAGTAGCTATTTCATCTTTCGAGTTGGGAATGCAAGAACTTGTGAGTACAGATGGAAGTTTGTAGCTGTAGTTCACATTCTTACCTTGAATATTCAGTCCTGAAACTATTTCCCCCGTCATGTTCGTTTTGAATCCATTCATTGTGACTAATGAATAGCTCGTAGAAGGAAATTGTTTCCCGAAGAAAGACACCACTTTAGGATCGATGAAACTAGATGTGCTTTGCTCGTCTACGATTGCAAGGCAAGATAGTGATCTGCTCGGTACATCATCCATCGTCAGACTAACTTGAAGTACTTTCGAACAGCTCTTGAATTGAATGTTGTTGTTAACAATTTCAGTACGAAGTACTTGTGTTGTCGACTGATTCCTATCAGTGAATTTCCCTCTAACATTATTGTTATCATGTTTGAAGGATGAATTTCTGTGCATAGCAGTACAATGAGCCAAACTACAAAAAGAGCAACTGACTTTTGTTGTACAGTTGGCCATGAGATGGTACCCCAAACAGGTGAAGCACCTACCTTCCTTCCTACATATATTGGATTTTTCATGGAATGGCAGTTTGGAGAAGCCCTTACAGTCTTGAAGAAAATGTTTTGCGGCCGGTGAAGAGAACACGTTTGGATTTTCTTGCTATCGAAATATTTTAGCGTAGGCGTTTCTTCTGTTGTTTCTTCGTCCTTTGTGTACAAGACTCTTGTAGTCCTCCTGCCAGAATCTGTTGTGCTAGCTGTTGGCCTTTGATAGTTTCTATTTGAGTATTCTCTTGATACAAGTTTCAGAAAGTCCACTAATATGGGGAAAGGTGGATTTCTATTATTTGCAGTCTCATATGCATGGCCAGTAGTTTGCCACCGTTCCAGAATGACGTCAGGAAGTTTACCTCTGATAATAGCCTGTCCAGAGGGGTCGTTGAGATCTTCCAGATGTGGACATTTTTTCATATATGAAGAAACTACTCGAGTAAGATCGTACAGTTTCTGAAGAGACGAACCCATATCTGATCGAGAGCCTCTTATAGTAGGAAAAGACATCAATTTAGTTCTAAGTTGATCTGCTGCTTTGTAGGAAGAGCCATGTCTTTCTAGCAGCATCGACCACACTTCAGTGACTGTGTCTTCATCCACAATAACATTCATTGCAAGGATCTCCTGTATCATCTTCTTTGGTTCACCAGAAGAATGAGACAAAAGCACATGGAGAATTTCTTGCGGTGTAAGATTCAGGTGAGAAATACGGGCCTGAATTTGATTCATCCATGATTTGAATTTATAAGCTGTGCCGTCAAAGGTATCAATTGTGTTTTTCAAAAGATCTTGTTTCAAAAGATATTGTGCCAAATGATCGGAACTCGCATTACTTTCTTGGTTCATTTGGGTTGGTTGGCTGGAGTTAAGGAGCGGACATCTAGGAACAGCCGAAAAGTTACCTTGGCTCCCCACTATGTTCCCTGTTGGAGCATTAGTCATAACTGGGGTAGCGTAGGTCATAACTGGGGTAGCGTAGGTCATAACTGGGGTATCATTGGTTATAACTGGAGTAGCGTTGGTTATAACTGGAGTAGCGTTGGTTATAACTGGAGTAGCGTTGGTTATAACCGGTGTAGCGTTGGTTATAACCGGTGTAGAGTTGGTCATAACCGGTGTAGCGTTGGTCATAACCGGTGTAGCGTTGGTCATAACCGGTGTAGCGTTGTCCATCCTATGTGTAGGATCATTATCAGAAAACAGTGAATTAGTTGAAGCACGAAAATTAGGTTCTTGGTAATCTAGTACATGTTCTGAAGTACCAGGATGTAAACTGCGTATATCAGCATTACTTATCTCTCCAATTTCTAGATCTCTGAGCATGTAATCAATATCTGTTATTTGCTCAAATACGTCTGTAAGATTATTCGATCGTTGCTGTCGATATTCATGAGCTTCAGCCAATGAACCAATATTTGAAAGTTTAGCAGTATGTTTTTGACTAGCATTGAAATAAACATCTCCAGTTATCTTTATATCTTTCGCTAATTTATGAAGTGCAACGCTATTATTTTTATAATCAGCAGGAGATGTACTCAGTACGTTACGTAGGTCTTGAAGGGTTGACAGAGTAATATTTTCTAAATCTCGCACCTGAGTTTGTGGTGTACGTTCAGATCTTCGTTCACTATTTAAAGACATAGTGCAGAAAATGTATTTACCAGATCCAGATTGAAATGCGCAGTCGCTATTGGTTAGCAACTGTCAGCGCAACTGCTATTGGTTAGCAACAACAGTCAGAGAGATGCGCATGCGCAGTAGCTAGTGGTTAGCAACAGTCAGGCACTCGCGCATGCGCGAAGAGAAGATGCTAAGACGCAGCGCGTCCACGTAGAGTTGAATGTAGGTGTGCAACGTAGTTGATTTACTGTAACGGCTATCCGTTATGGAGGGGGAAACATACAACCAGTGAGATGCTATCTTGTAATTTCGTTCCTCGTGTTCTACAAACGTAAATCTGTAATAATTCATTCAATCAATAAAAGAATAAATAATATCAAAAATAGAAAACTAAAACAAAGCTGAGTTGAACGTGAACGTTGTTACCAAGTAAGTTCTAAAATTTAGTTCAAATTATTTAAACACAGCTAAATAAATATATAGGTAGGTAGTTTAATTCATTTAGAAGTACTATAATATAGTAATGAATGCATTGTTATAAATAATAAATGAATGAAGGAAGTTTTCTTATTAAAGATATATAAATTCCTTTTAACAACTACTGGTTACAAAAGTTGAAACAATATGAAACGTAATCAAATATGTGCTACGTAACAAAGAATACCTAATAACAAAAGCATATACTGGCTGCTGTAATTTGAAATATTAAGTCCAGTATTATCTAGTTACAGTATTATGAATATTTGATACCTAATGCAATTAACGTACCAACTATGGAGCTCCTAATTTCAGGTTTCAAAGACACCGGCACAACCTCTTGTAGGTAATGTCATGAGTCTACTGAGAAAAATGCTAAGGGAAATGTATAGTGGCTTAGGCTACTTTATAATGAGTTCGGATGATAATTTGCGAATAACTTAAGTGATAAACAGTATGCACAAATAAAATCTTAGGAACATAAATGCAAATATTAAGTTTGATGTATTTAAATTAAATATTGTGGAAACCTCCACAACACATATCAATACCATATGTTACCCATATCAATACCATATGTTACCCATATCTGTACCATATGTTACCCATGTCTGTACCTTATGTTACCCATATCTGTACCATATGTTACCCATATCTGTACGGTGTACCATATGTCACCCATATCAATACCATATGTTACCCATATCAGTACCATATGTATCACATATCAGTGCCATATGTTTCCCATATCTGAACCATATGTTACCCATACCAATCAATACCATATGTTACCCATATCAAAATCATATGGAACACATATCAATACCATGTGTAACACACATCAGTACTATGTGTCAAAAAATCAAAAAGATCATGCTAATTTTAGTGCCATTTCTTACTTTACTGTATATAGTAATAATAATAATAATAATAACAATAATAAAGCCGTAACTCACTATTGAAACGCCTAAATGGCGACTATGGTGGTAAAACTCCATTATATAATAATAATAATGACCTTGACGTTTGACCAGATCGCTCCCAAAATTCTAACAGATGGTTCCTGGACATTGGCAAATTGTACCATCAACTTTCAAAAAATTTGGTTGATTACTTTTTGAGTTATTGAGTTACAAATGGCCTTGACCTTTGACCCGATCGCTCCCAAAATCTAACAAAATGGTTTCTGCATATTAACCAATCTTCCCACCAAGTTTCATGCAATATGGTTCAATATTTTTGAGTAATAAAAGACTTTGACTTTTGACCGGGTCACTCTCAAAATTCTACCAGCAGGTCACTGGACATGGACCAATTGCTTCACCAAATTTCAGGCAATTTGGTTGAACACTTTTTCAATTAAGCGAGTAACAAGATGATAGATAATAAATATATATACCACGGCTAAAATATGACCTTCCAGCATTCTTCGAAGTTAAATATTTAATTTAACTAGTATAAATGTTGGGTTCATTTATGTCTTAGTTGTACTTGGTCAATGTATTAACTACTAACGGATTTGATTTCTCGATGTACTTGGCTCTCTTATATACAATAAAAAATAATATCATTTAATTTCAGATTGAAGATTTTCAGTATGCATGACCTCTAAGTTTAGTGCATGTACTACTCCAGCATGGAAAATAGGAGGCAGAAAGCAGAGATAGCATTCACAAATTATCATCTACAACGCAGTTTAAAGTGAGTTTAAATTTAAATATAATTTTCATGGATTTAAGTCCATAGAATATGGGAACTCGTCAATACATAATATGTTTAACGTTAGGTACTGCACCGTCTTATTGTTTCGGTTAATGAAATCATTTTGTTAGCTACTAAAAATCCTCTTCAACCTGCCTTCTTAAAAACTCTTCCTGCTCTTTTACTTTCGCTTATCTCTCGGTAAAGAGGACAGACTATCCTCAGTCAATAATTGCAGCCGGGTAGATTGGCTAGTGTATCATATATGAAATGTTCTTTTTTGAACTTTTCATAGTGTTTGTGATTATGCTAGAGAAAAGTATCTGCTGTTAAAAACAAACTTTCTATATCTAATGATCACCTGATGAAAATGATCAGTGAAATATTGCTAAAACATTTTCATTCAACTTCATTTCAGTTTATATACTGCTGAAGTGTTTAAATTAATGAAATACTCTTTAATTCGTATTGTTGTAATTTGTATTATGAATTTTACTGATTATTGACAGCTATATCGTTGTTTAAGATTTTTTATCTTTTGCCCATAAATTAAAAAAATTGTATATTATATCAGGGTTGAAATATCTATATTGTGTATTATTACTAGTTGTTTCTTTCTGTGATGTGACCTCCAAGAGCTCTATTCTAAATCGGAGAAAAGGGTGAATGGAAAAACAGGGAAGCTAGCATCCTTTGGCACCAACTGTTATAATTTGAATTCCCTGTTTTCTATTTTTTCTTTTTTCAACCCTTATCAGATGGTAATTCTAGTGTTATCCTCTTCAAACATAACTGAAAAGTATTAGATTTAATTTAGGTTGACTCAAAAGCTTCTTCACAACCACCTTCATTTTCCTCTTCTATACGTTTGTGCAGTCACAGGTGCCTGTGTCAGTTTTCGTCAAATTCCAGTACCATAATTTGTGATTTTTTTTCAAATAAAAAACTATTCATTTCCAGGAATCCATCATGTGCTTATTATGGGTCATCTGTCTTAAGGAATTATTCGGATAATCAAGAAGCATCGATGGAAAGAAAAATCGCCCCATTAAGCGACCGTTCAAATCCATGGTCTCTTATCTATGCGCTGGTTCGACACTTTGCCTGCGGTAGCAGAGTATTCAACCTCCTATTTGGAGCGTAATTCTACTGCAACCTCTTTTCCGGGGCCTTTTCCTCTTCGTGTCTCTTTGAATCCATTTGTAGTGGATAGAGACAACTTTTAAACATTTAAATAGAAACAATCCACCGACAGCTCAACACTTATCTGCAAAGTGATTAGTTTTTAATAACAACCTTCATCATATCTTGTGGCAACATTAATTTCTCTCATCATTTGGCTTCAACAATGTTATAATTTTGCTGAAAATTGGAAAACTCAATTTAATTATTTATTAATATTTCACATTTTTATGTGACTAAACTGTCGTCTATATTTATATTCTAAAATCTCTGCTTGTAAAAACTATTTATTAGTTCTTAAATATTAAGTATTAGACCTAAATTTTCAGTTTAGAAGTCCTAAAATTCTTTTACATAGGTCTTAATTGAGGGTTCAGCCAAAAGCTCAAAACTGTTAACTTTTGATTGAAAATTAGTTGAATAGCATACTAAGTCAGTTTGAAATAGAATAATGGTTAATAACTGTTTATTCACTTTATTATGAAGATTAAGAGATGGCGAACACATAGTGAAGACACTGGCCCTATTTGTGTTGATATATTTTAGTGTTTGTGATTTTAGAGACCCATAAAAAGATTGGTAGTTGGAGAAGGCTTAAAATCTGTTCAAAATCTTCAGGTGACTCTATCATGAAGCAGTTTCCATTTCAGACTGCTTCTCCAAGCTTTTCCAATCATTGTTTTGGTAATTAAGTTTCAAAACATGTTTTAACCTCTACTAAATAAATTTGGAAAACAGAGGATCTCAATCTCCATTAGACTCTTGAGTGTAGAAGTTATTTATAAATTTAAATAAGGCATTCTTCGTCTTATTCGTGTGCTTTAATTTACAGCTCTCATGAATTCAAAAAATATGTTTAGATTATATGGCTCTATTGAATTTGTTATACTGTATGTTCCATTTTATTTCTAATTAACTTTGTTTTGCATATTAACAGAAGTTCTCTCAGAGCTTAAAAGATTTTTGTATACGTTATTATTAAATTACTAAATTGTTTTAGAGTCGGTTTGCTTCTGTACGTTTTTTGTATTTATTTTTCTAGTTTTAGGTCTAGTTTCTGTCTATTTATATGTAGTTGTGCTTGTTAAATCGTTCTAATGTTAATAAATAATAATCTTAATATCGTTTTTTTTTAGTGTTCAATTGAATTAATCCACCCGTCTTACGCCGTGGTATATCCCTCGGCTAAATGACGGAGGAAATCCACCGTCGCACGCCGTGGTATATCCCTCTGCTAAATGACGGAGAAAATCCCCCGTCGTACGCCGTGGTATATCCCTCTATTAAATGACGAAGGAAATCCCCCGTCGTACGCCGTGGTATAGCCCTCGGCTAAATGACGGATGAAATCCCCCGTCGCACGCCGTGGTATATCCCTCTGCTAAATGACGGAGAAAAACCCCCGTCGTACACCGTGGTATATCCCTCTGTTAAATGACGGAGGAAATCCCCCGTCGTACGCCGTGGTAAATCCCTCGGCTAAATGACGGAGGAAATCCTCCGTCGTACGCCGTGGTATATCCCTCGGTTAAATGACTGAGGAAATCCCCCGTCGTACGCCGTGGTATATCCCTCGGTTAAATGACGGAGGAAATTCCCCGTCGCACGCCGTTGTATATCCCTCGGCTAAATGACTGTGAAAATCCCCCCGTCGTACGCCGTGGTATATCCCACGGCTAAATGACGGTGGATTTCCTCCGTCGCGTGACGTAAAATAATTGCTTTGATCTTCTATACGTGTTACTTTTAAATATTTTAATGGTTCACTCTGACAAATGAGAAATAAAAAAGCGCATACAAATTACTCAATGACATCCGTGGTTAAATGAATATTAGGTAACAATAGATTTATTTATAAAACTGTATGAGCCAAACCATAGCTGAGTAGTGATTAATACCAGATAATAATACCTGACCAAGAACAATAGTGATTAATGTATATTTCAGGGAGGGGTCAATTACGGGCAAAATATCTAATATATTAGGATTTCCAATATTTGTAAGATGTATGTACGGAGTTCTTTGGCGGTGACTGTTAATAAATTCTGTACCAACTTATGTATAAGGCTCGTCACTGCTACGGAACTCCACATAAAATAACTTTATTTCGAGTATCGCCAGATATTTCTCTGCCCTGATGCGGTGATGTACAATGTATCTTCGCATCTGGAGACTGGTCTTCAACTCTGGATCCACTTGTGCATAGTCGGGAGAATCCTCACACACACTGATGTGGCTAGTGAACTGTACAGCGTCCTCATCATATCTATCTAAATTAGCCTTGTATTAGCTATGGCAGGCTAAAACTTTACCACTATGTGAGACGTCCGGAATTCGCCACCGGAAGACATTTGTTCCAGGCTTACCGCTGTATCAAGGGTATGTGATGTAGCCTACTTGTTTCTAAGTCTGGTACAGTGAGGTTATTAATTTAACGTGGTGTAAATCGTTCCTTCCCTACCATTCATTGAATTACATACCATATATAAAATTAATACCCTTCAATATTTAATTAGCATAAAGCTGCCAAATTACTCCATTACTCTTATTACTTGTTGGATAATCTTATTCCAGTCGATATGATAATATATATTATCATATCATGAATTACTAACTTACTATTACTCTTTATGTTCTATCGAACTAAATTACCTTTAATTACAATTAAGTAACCATAAGGTTACATTACTTAAACTAAAGTACTTTATTAAATCCTTTCTATTTTCATTCTCATAGTTTCATTCCACAACTTAATTATTCTATTTTTCTATCTACAGGTGATTGTCAGCGAAACACAGCTGCGCTCCTTCATCTGCCGTAATTCATCATGTTATTGTTTAAAACTTTAACTTTTAACTGTTATTAATACTGTTGCAGTTTGTACTTAATCATAATAAAACTTTAGTATTTGATCAATTTTTGTTATATACCTTTTTATAAGCTACAACTATTAAATAATTACTGAAGTACTAAACTAAAATTGAATAACCAGTACTAAAATTAAATAACTTAAATTACTAAATTCAAGATATGGTGGCCAGTATGGGGATGAACGGTTGAGCCGGGGCTGTGTTTCGGTGGTGTCACCAGTTCGTCTTGCAAGGTAATACTTTTCTATTTGTGATTCTATTTCTATTATTGATTGTTTTTCTATTTGTGATTCTATTTCTATAACTGATTCTTTCCTTATTTGTGATTCTGTATCTGTGTCATTTATTCATTGTTTTTAAAAGGGGAAAACTAGAAAAATGAAGGATCTTGTTGAAGCAAGTTCTTCTAGTGCGAAATCACTAGACGAACAATGTCAGGCATTAATTAAAACTCGAAAGTATTTGAGAGCGCAAGTAACGCGCATTTACACTATTGTATCTAATGCACTTAATTTTGAATCTTTAACTCTTGCTAAGAAATTTGAGTATAGTCAGAAGTTGTTAACCCTTAGAGAGAAGCTTGATGATATTGATCAGAATATATTTGAGTTAAAGTCCGAGGACGAGGGAGATATTGATACCATTCTCTCAGATCAGGAGACATACTCCGATAGGATTACTGAATCCTTATCAATATTAGATCCTGTAAATAGTGGTAATGATGGTTCTAATTTTCCTCCTGCTAGTCCTTTATTTGGTCAACCTAATGTTAATTCTTCTCTTAATTTAACTAAGATCAAACTTCCAACTATATCTTTGCCTACATTCAGTAATGGTAGAAATGAAAGTCTAGGGAAATTTCTCTATGCACTTGAGTCTATTTTAGATAAGCATAATCTCTCGGATTATGAAAAGTTTATCTACTTGAAAGGTCAGCTTCATGAAGGACCTAAATCTTTAATAGAATCGCTTGACTCAGGTGAACAAACTTATACATTAGCCAAAGAATTGTTAACCGAAGCGTTTGCCTCTGACCTTACTCAAAAGTATGACGTGATAGCCAGACTTTCAAGGCTTGATTTGTCGATAAGTGATGATGTTTACGAATTTATCGGCGGTTTACGTACTATCATCTCGACAATTAAATCATTGAATATAGATGTTGACACTATTATTCAGTATTTTGTTTGGGCATCGCTGAATGATAGATTTCAGTCTCAATTGATTCAAATTACTAATAATACTAAACCTAACCTAGATCAAATTATGTCTAATATATTTGTTGCTACAGATAGATATATGAAGTTGAATGAACAGATTGCTGAAAAACGAAATAAATTCAAAACCAATTCCTTCAATTCTAATTCTGTACAACATAAGGCATCACCTAATAAGTCTAAAACTACTAGTAACTTTGCAGTCAAAATCGAAACTAAGCCTATTCGTAAGTGTCAGTTGTGCAGGGCAGATAAACGTGAAAATATTACTCACGACCTTAGAGGGTGTCATACCTATTCCAATCCATCTGACAAAATTGATAAGTTAGAATCATTAGGTCATTGTAGTAAGTGTTCGTTTACTAATCATAGGAAGAAAGATTGTCGTTTTAAATTTGCCAGTCCTTGTCTAAATTGTAGTGGTGCGCATTTGAGTTTTTTGTGTCACAATAGTGCTGAGAATAGAGATTCTAATAGGAAATCTGTAAATTCTAATTTGTCCATTGTTCATTATAATAACACTGTGGATAATGATGATGTTATTTTGCCTACATTTTCGATCTCATTAGGTATTGAAAAAAGTACTAATTACAGAGTTCTTTATGATACTGGATCTCAGAGAAACTTTATAACTGCTGATATTGCTGATAGTTTAAATTTGAAGAAAATTAAAACTGATATTGATTTAGTAATCAATGGTTTCAATTCAAAACGACCTATCAAAACTAATATAGTTGAGGTTCCTATATTTATTAGGGATATTTTGCATAACATTGAAGCTATAGTAGTTCCTTCCATTGATGTAAAATTGCATACTGATAGCATGCATAATATAGTAAGAGAATTTTCATCGAAAGGTTATAGGTTAGCTGATCGTATTCTTCTTTCGTCAGATGAAAATAGCATTAACCTAATAATGGGCTTTGATGTAAACCGGTTATTAATTCCTAAAACTGAAGTGTTTGGTGATAATTCCAATTGTTCTGTATTTATATCTTCTAATTTGGGTACTATTTTGACTGGGGATATCGGGCAAATTGAAAGTAATTTGATGCATTTAAAGAATATTAAATGCACGGAAGTGTCTAATTTTCTATGTAATTTTAGTAAGAATTCCGTATTTTCTGATATGTCTCCCAACAGTGAAAGTTCAGTTTGTATGAATACCAGTATTGAAGTTTTAAGCGAAAAGGGTTCATTATTGGAAGATAAACTTAAAAATGCTACTCATGAAGCATTAGATATGGAAAGTAGTAAATACTTCAATTATGACAATCAAAATTGTAGCGAGTCAGATGAGACTAATGATAAAATTATTAGTTATATTTTAACTAATGCTGACCGTAACTTTGAAGGTAGAATGATTATGCCACTACCTTGGAATCCACAATGTAAACATCTGTTAGGCACTAATTATAACCTTAGTAAGAAAATTTTGTTTTCTAATCTGTCTAAATTGAAGAGTAAGAATAAATTAGAGTCCTACGATGATGTTTTCAAAGAGCAGGAAGAATTAGGTATTATTGAGAGGATAGAAGATGTTGACGGGTTTATGAGAGAGCATCCTACTTGTAGTTTTCTCCCTCATATGGGAATATTCAAAACTGATAGGGATACCACTAAAGTTAGGGTTGTATTTTTGTCTAACTTATGTGAAAAAAGTGCTGATAAGCCAAATGCCGTTAGCCATAATAATGCCCTCCTTCCAGGTCCATGTTTAAACAGTAAACTTATTACTACTTTGTTGCTGTCACGATTTGACGAGTATATATTAATATTCGATCTGAAAAAAGCTTTTTTGAATATAGCTTTGAATGAATGCGACCAGAATAAGCTTCTCTGTCTCTGGTTCAAAAATGTTGGTAAGTGCGATTATTCGCTCATTGCTTATAGGAATCTTAGATTAAGTTTTGGATTAAGATCCAGTCCTACAATACTTATGCTCACCTTGTATAAAATGCTTATATTAGATACAGACAATGATGATGCCGATATGGTTGAATTGAAAAAGTCTATTTACAACAATAT
This sequence comes from Caprella mutica, assembly GCA_947561585.1. Lineage (NCBI taxonomy): Eukaryota > Metazoa > Arthropoda > Malacostraca > Amphipoda > Caprellidae > Caprella > Caprella mutica. Next base: position 19,476 of record CANNZV010003276.1, read on the forward strand.
CTATATGGATAATGGATTAGTGTCATCAAACAGTAAAATTTCCTTGAATAGCTATTATGAGAAGTTACCTTTGATATTTGATGATTGTAAGTTTGGCCTTCAGCAATTTGCTACAAATGACTTAGATTTGCAATCGAAAGCAGATATGGAGCAAGGTGTTGTAACAGATACTGTAGTGAAATATTTCGGTATGCAGTGGAATAGGAAGAATGATACTTTGAATCCTTATGTTATTAACCTTGATTCCGCTGCAAATACTAGAAGAAAGATACTTTCTTCGCTGAATTCTGTCTATGATCTTTTCAATGTTTATTCGCCAATGCTGAATAGAGCTAAGTTATTCCTTCAGAGTTTACAGGTGAATAAATCATTGAACTGGGACACTGTATTGCCTCAGAAATTACAAGGGACTTGGCCTAATATTTGCAAACAAGTCAATAGAACACCTCAGATTAATCTACCTAGATTCGTAGGTACAAGAGATAGTGTTTATGACCTTGTGGCTTACTCTGACGCTTCCGCTGCTATCTATGGGACTGTAGTTTATCTAATTAATAAGACTACTAATAAGATTTCTTTCGTTCTCTCTAAGAACAGGTTGATTAATTGTAGCATTGTAAAGAAATCCATCCCAAGTTTGGAATGCCAAGGTGTAGTATTTGCTGCAGAGATCCTGATAGATCTTTATGATGATCTTGGTTCCAGTAAAAATGATGTTCCTATTCACATTGATAAACTATATGTGTACACTGATAGCATGGTCAGCTTGTCGTGGATACGTTCCTATTTTGTTAATTTTGACAAGATGCAGAAGAGAACTGTATTCATATTAAATAGGCTTAAAAGACTTGATGATTTATGCCAGGTTAAACAGATCACTTTCAGATATGTTGCAGGCAAGGAGAATCCTGCAGATTTCGTAACCAGACAGGTTAGCTATAACCAACTGAAGACTACTAATTACCTGAGTGGCCCCAATCATCTGTTGGACAATCCGGATCAACCGGATATGGAAGTTATTGTTCCAAATACTACCGTGGACTTGAAGGAAGATGAGACGGAAGGTAATGCGTCGGAAGGTATGAACTCTTATCTTTGTGTGGGCTATGTTGATGAGGAGATAGATCACGTGGTGCCTCTGGAGAAGTACAGTTGCTTTGGTAAGCTTGTAAGAGTATGTAGTAATGTAATGAAGTTCATTAATAAGCTCAAATTGCGAATTGGTAAAATTAATACTATTGATGAAGATAAGACTGCTGTTATTAATATGTTGATCAAGAGGGAACAGCTTATAAAATTTAATGATATAATTAGATTTTTTCATGCAAATAAAGTACCCGTTAAAAACATTCCTAACTTGGTACTCCAAATGAATTTATATATGGATGAACAGGGTATTATTAGAGTAAAAAGTAAACATGTTTTATTTCATCCAATATTGTTGCCTCATGATTCTTACTTGGTTAAATTGATTGTTTTAGAAACTCATGCACGGTTTTTGCACGCCGGTTTGTATACAGTATTGAGAGAAATAAGAAAAACATTTTGGATCCTTCGCGGATTTTCAACTATTAGGAAGATTCTTAAAACATGTGTAACGTGTAGAAAGGTAAACGAGAAACCGATTCAGATATCTCAGAACTCCTACAGAGATTTTAGGAGTAATCCAACTCAAGTCCCGTTTGCTAATGTGTTTGTAGACTATATTGGTCCATTCAGTGTAAAGGATCGTGAGAGTGGTAACACTAAAAAAGTTTGGCTACTTATAATTACGTGTTTATGGACTAGAGCAATCTCATTACAAATCTGTTACTCGGCAGACACTAAAGAGTTTCTCAGAAGCATACAAATGCATATTTACGATCACGGTTTATTCCAATTATGTTTATCTGACCTAGGCAGTCAGATAGTTTCGGGTTCGAAAATAATAACGGATTCTTTAAGTGATCATGAATGTAATCATTTCTTCCAGGAGCACGGTATTTCTAAGCCTTCTTTTGAACAATATGCTAAGGGCAATAGTAGTTTAGGGAGCCTTGTAGAGAGTTGTGTCAAACAAACTAAACGTTTAATATCAAAGTCTCTCGGTAAGAAATTACTTGATTTTCCAGATTTCCAACTGCTTATATCTAAAGTTTGTCATGTAATTAATCGTAGACCCATTGCTTTCAAGGATAGTTTGCGTGGTTATTTTTCTAATGATATTCCCCGTGTAATAACTCCTGAAATGATGTTGCGAGGTAGAGAACTCATTACTTTAGACGTGATTCCTCAGTTATTTTCAGACAATTCACATGATCCGACTTATAGTTGTAATCCGTCAAACATTAATAAAGAGTTCGAAAAATTGAAGTCTGTTAATGATGGTTTACGAGAAATTTATCATCATGAATTTCTTGTACAGTTGATTTCTCAAGCTGTTGATAAAAGAGATAGGTATAAGCCTGTTTCTCACAAGGTCTTGTCTGTTGGAGATATTGTTTTGTTGTTGGAGCCCAATACAAAGCAATGCAACTACCCAATGGGTATTGTTAAGGATGTTACCGTTAATTCTCTTGGTGAAGCTACGTCTGCCCATATTCTAAAAGGTAAAACAAGAGAATTAGTTTATAGGCATTGCACCTCTTTAATTTTGCTGTTAAAGTGCGAGAGCGAACCTCTTGATGAAAACTTATCTGACACTGGTTCAGATATTCAAATGGTTGTGAAACCGCGACGCACTGAGCGTGATTGTGCTGCTAAAACTAGGAATAAGATATCGCGCCTTTACGCCGATGATGCAGTGTGATAATTATTTGAGCTGGGTTCCTGAGTTTTGATTTTGTTCTTTGTATATATGTTAAGTTCATGATCAATTTTTTGCCCAGGCTTAAATATTGTATATATGTTCCTTTATTTTTAATGTAGTTTGATTTGTTCGTTACTTATATTTTTTGTGTGTTTTTTCTTCATTTCTTTTCAATAAAATGTCCACATTTTCAATTTAAACCTCTTTTTGAAAATGTGAACCTCCCCCGCGGAGTATCTAATATATTAGGATTTCCAATATTTGTAAGATGTATGTACGGAGTTCTTTGGCGGTGACTGTTAATAAATTCTGTACCAACTTATGTATAAGGCTCGTCACTGCTACGGAACTCCACATAAAATAACTTTATTTCGAGTATCGCCAGATATTTCTCTGCCCTGATGCGGTGATGTACAATGTATCTTCGCATCTGGAGACTGGTCTTCAACTCTGGATCCACTTGTGCATAGTCGGGAGAATCCTCACACACACTGATGTGGCTAGTGAACTGTACAGCGTCCTCATCATATCTATCTAAATTAGCCTTGTATTAGCTATGGCAGGCTAAAACTTTACCACTATGTGAGACGTCCGGAATTCGCCACCGGAAGACATTTGTTCCAGGCTTACCGCTGTATCAAGGGTATGTGATGTAGCCTACTTGTTTCTAAGTCTGGTACAGTGAGGTTATTAATTTAACGTGGTGTAAATCGTTCCTTCCCTACCATTCATTGAATTACATACCATATATAAAATTAATACCCTTCAATATTTAATTAGCATAAAGCTGCCAAATTACTCCATTACTCTTATTACTTGTTGGATAATCTTATTCCAGTCGATATGATAATATATATTATCATATCATGAATTACTAACTTACTATTACTCTTTATGTTCTATCGAACTAAATTACCTTTAATTACAATTAAGTAACCATAAGGTTACATTACTTAAACTAAAGTACTTTATTAAATCCTTTCTATTTTCATTCTCATAGTTTCATTCCACAACTTAATTATTCTATTTTTCTATCTACAGGTGATTGTCAGCGAAACACAGCTGCGCTCCTTCATCTGCCGTAATTCATCATGTTATTGTTTAAAACTTTAACTTTTAACTGTTATTAATACTGTTGCAGTTTGTACTTAATCATAATAAAACTTTAGTATTTGATCAATTTTTGTTATATACCTTTTTATAAGCTACAACTATTAAATAATTACTGAAGTACTAAACTAAAATTGAATAACCAGTACTAAAATTAAATAACTTAAATTACTAAATTCAAGATACAAAATAATTAAGAGTAAACTAAAATGGCAACGATCAATTAGTAATAATAATAATAGAAAACAGTATGAAATGTAATAATATAATTAGAAAACTCCCAATTACGGGAAATATAAATAAGAAACACATAATTAAGAATCTCATAAAAAGTGAAAAAATAATTACTTGTAAATTAATTTAAGGTAAAATAATAGCCAACCAAATAATTATGAAAACTATAATTTCAAAACTCATTTTTTTGAGTAAAATAATTGTAAAACTATCAAATTACAATAATATAATTAACGGTAAAATAAATAAAAACATTCAAAATGAGGAAAAATAAGGACAAAACATATAATTAGCAATGATTTAATTACGAAACAACTAATTTAAAAACGCATAATCATCGATAAAATAGTTAGCACAAGTTTAATTTGCGCAAGTGTATTTAGCGCAAGTGTAATTAGCGCAAAAATGATCTGAGAAGCTCCACCCATATCTTTTAGATCCAATGGCAACGCTGGATACCTTCGATGTCATGAATCTTTTTTACTTAATGTCATCAATGAATAGAACCAATCACGGAATAAGACGTTCAAACGTAGTGTTTAGTGTGTAATTAGCACAAATTTAATTAGAGCAAAATAATTAGCACAAATTTAATTAGAGCAAAATAATTTGCGCAAATATAATCAGAGCAAAATAATTAGCGAAATATAATTAACGAAAATATAGTTTGGGCAAAATAATTAGCACAAATTTAATTAGAGCAAAATAATTTGCGCAAATATAATCAGAGCAAAATAATTAGCGAAATATAATTAACGAAAATATAGTTTGGGCAAAATAATTAGCACAAATTTAATTAGAGCAAAATAATTTGCGCAAATATAATTAACGCAAATATAGTTTGAGCAAAATAATTAGCGCAAAAAATACTCTGTTAACTGCCTGTTCTCAAATAATACTGACACAAAAATATGACATTTAAAGTGTAACAGTACACAGGCAGTTAACAGAGTATTTTTTGCGTTAATTATATTGCGCTAATTATTTTGCTTTAATTATATTTGCGCTAATTATTCTGCTCTAATTAAATTTGCGCTAATTATTTTTCTCTAAATAAATTTGCGTTAATTATATTGTGCTAATTATTTTGCTCTAATTAAATTTGCACTAATCATTTAAAGTATCTACATACAAAGAATCACAATCACATTTACCTTATTACCTTTCTTTCTCACAATGAAGAAGTAATGACGTCACTGTTGGCGGTAGTTATCAAGACAGCTGGGCGGAGCGTATTTTTTGCGCAAATTATTTTGCTCTAACTATACTTGCGCAAATTATTTTGCTCTAATTATATTTGCGCTAATTATTTTGCTCTAATTACACTTGCGCTTATTTTTTTTTTGCGCAAATTATTTTATTGTTAATTAATTTAATGGAAATTGTGCGTTTTCTAATTAATTTATTCGTAGTTATTTTATCAATAATTGTACGTTTTCTTTTTATTTTACTGGATTTTAACTTTTTTGGTATTAAATTGTTGCAAAATATTTTTTCCAAATTAAATTTTTTGAAATTATATTACTCCATTTTATGTGTTTTATAAATATTTTACTGCCTTTTATTTTTTTTTAATTAACGTGTTTCCTAGTTTTTTTATTGCATAATATTTGTTCCTAATAATTTTATTTCAAATAATTTTACCAAATTTTAGAATGTTTTGAATTATTAGTTTCGTAATTATTTTATCAAAATTTGTGATACTGTATTTTATTTTTTTCTAATTAATGAGTTTTTAAATGTACGGTTTTCATATTGGTTTACCTGATTTTATTTTATCATATATTGATGTCACCCTATATTTCATATTAAGGCTATCCACCAATTAATTAAATAAAGCTATTATTATTATTATTAGCTACACTGTCGATAAAGAAGTTGTATTTTTGTTCAAATTAATTTGTTGGATTATGATTCATGAGCAATATGGTGCTTCAACCTCTGGAGATTTTAGCCAATATTATTGACTATAAACTCTGGAGATTTTCTGTGCTCTGTTCTTCAGAGTTTTCGGTTGATAAAAACGCGTCAAACCTCCGCAGATTATCTTGTCCTTATACTGCCGTGGCCTCCGTAGGTCGCGGTAAACATTTGTAGAAAGCTAGCTGTGATGTAATGATTTGATATAGTTAGTACGTCATTAGTATGTCACTATAAATGTAAGCTTTGTAGAATGAACAAGTTAGTTCGCAGGTAGCCACCGTGCAGTCAACATCCTCTAATCATAGATCGCAAGTAGCGCCAGTCTAGTCAACATCTTCTGATCACAGTCTCGCAGTTAACTCCTCGAGCATAGACACCAACTAAAGTTTCGTTAAGTAACAACGATAGTACATGTGATAAAACAAGAAGATTTTTAACACGTTGAAGTGAAAGATCACCAGGTCTCCAGTTACTGCATGGTAGGCATATACCACGTCAGAAATTCTACACAGACGAACAAGAAGAGGAGCTGAGGAGGAATAAAAAAAATAAGTCATCCATTACTTTTTGATATTATTAAATTATTAATTTTCAGTAAAAAATCATCAGTATAAGATTTTATTTCCAAACGATTGATAAAATAAGTCATAGGTAAAGTAGAATATATGTCGAATTTTTTTTTTATGAAAAGATAATATATGATAATCACTAACCTTTTATTGTTCAATAAGAAGGGGGAGAGAGAGTTCTCGAAGTTTAAATGTGTTGTTAGGAGGAAAATTTAATGCAATTAAGTATGAGTTAAATAAAAATAAGGCAACAGTCAGTTTGACTCAATTTGGAATGAAACCAGTAAGTAGGTATAAAAGAGACGGGAGAAAAAAAAAAGTAAAATGTTTAAATAAGTGATTAGAGACGGTGGTTATTTGTGATAATCCGTGCATGTCACGTTAAAATTAGGGTTAAATGAAGTTTGTGGTAAGCTGAAACCATGAAGAAAGTTAATTTTTCTCATGTAAGTTTTCGGTAGAATTGAAACCGTATTGTAGTTTGTGGTAAACTGAAACCATGGAGAAAGTTTAATTTTTTCAGGTAAGTTTTCGGTAGAACTGAAACCATATTGTAGTTTGTGGTAAACTGGAACCATGGAGAAAGTTTGATTTTCTCAGGAAAGTTTTCAGTAGAACTGAAACCGTAATGTGTAGTTCGTGGTAAAGCTGAAAGCACAGACTCAGAGGAAGTTTGTTTTTCTCAAATGAGTTATAGCGGTATGTGAAACCGTAAAGTGAATTAATGAGGTTCGATTGAGGGTTGAACAAGTTAATTAAAAAATGTTATGAGTAACCAGTGTGATATGGGTTAAGGGTTAATAACAATATCGCAAAGGTGCGATTAAAGAAATTACTATGACGCTGAGTAGTGCAGTAGAGATGTATGCATGTGATTAGTAAAGTCAGTGTATCTACTGTACCAGTGGGTAGAATAGTAGGGATTGCTATTTTAAAAGATTGAATGTTGCTAGTGACGGAATAAAATGCCATTATGTATTAATTTATCTTGCAAAAAAGCAGTTTTCAGACAGCAGACATTGTTGATAGTTCAAAATGTCTGAGTCGGTTAATAAATAGATATCCGGTGATCCAAGTTAGTATCACGGTGTAAGAACATGAATGTGAGAGAAGTAAGAATGGATCAGCATAAAAAATAAAAGCAGACAAGGTTACACGAAAGGAAATGTGTGTGGAATAAAATAATATCACAATGCAAAAGAGTTACAGGTGTTTTATTCAGTTTATATGATAAAAGAGTATTGCAACGATCAGCAATATTAATGAGACATTAATCAGCAAAAATGATGAGATTATAAATTAACTTACGTCTATATTTAAAATATCTATGATTTTAATATTATGAATTCGCAAAAAAATGAAATTTATATTGAAGAGTGAATTTGAAAATAAGTAATCACTATGGGTGATAAATCAAATCAAATCAAATAGTTTATTAAACAAAGAGACATTTTACATGAGGAAAAAATAAAATCATTTCAACACAATAATATCACACAGTTATACATTAAAGTATCAAATTTAGAACTCTTTGTTCAAGCCCTTATGGTAGCTCCAAGGCTAATCGGGCAAATTTATTGAAAATGGTACAATTAAAACATAAATGATGAAACACTCAAACTGAAATACATAGATGTAAGGCAAAGTATTAGAAACCAAAGCTAGTTCTCTAGAAAGTTAATATTCAGAACATAGAACTTTCATATTTATACATTAGACAATTAACAATAAAAAAATATATATATAATTCCTAAATATTGATATATTTGCAGCACTGCTGATGATCTGATTGTTAAACTGTCTCATTTAGAGACAGCATCGATCACTGGAAGCATTTTTAATAGTGTACACAGTAACTAGTTTGCAGGGGGCAAAGTAGTGAGTGCACATCAGGACTGTAAGAAGTGAGTTTTAACAGCAGTTTTGAATCGGGAATAATTAGGCATATTCTTAACTACCAGGGGCAAACTATTCCACGTGTTCACAGCAGTTATGATGAGACTTCTGTGAGTTGATGATAGTCTATGCAGAGGAATTAATAAATTATAATTATCAGAAAATCTTGTTTGGTAGTTATGACTTGGAATAAGATTAGAAAATATAGCATTAAAATAATCGTGATTGCCGCATCTAGTACTCATGAAAAACTTAACACAGATGTAGTATTTAAAAACTGATTCAAAAGACATCATACAATATGTAGCAGTAGGATTATGAATTCCTCTGTTATTAAGGATACGAAAAAATCTCAGCTGGACACGTGCCACTTGAGCTACATTAGAATTACTAGAGTTACCCCAAGAAACAACTGCATAAGTCATATAGGGGTATACAAGACTATAATATAGTTTGACAAGAACAGAATTCGTTACAAAAGAGCTTATTCTACGGATCACACCAATCGACTTTGACATTTTAGAACAAAGGGAGTTTACATGGTCTCCAAACCTTAGTTTATCATCAATAAGTACCCCCAAAAATTTGATACAATTTACGGGAACAAGCACATCATTGTCGATAGAGATAGGAGGAAGGGAAGTAGTATCTAGGGTGTTACTGATTAACATACAGTGAGTTTTATTGATATTAAGGACAAGTTTATTAGATCTCAACCACTCACTCAGCCTAATCAAGCATGCACTTAGAGAGTTAGAGAGGTCAACAATATTACTACCTGACATATACAACGTAGCATCATCAGCATAATTGATACATTTCAATTCAGGACATACGTTGGCTATGTCGTTAATATACAAATTAAACAAGACTGGTCCCAAGACTGATCCTTGTGGTACACCTGTCTGTAATATATTTGTGTTCGACTCTGCACCATTCAAGGAAACATACTGAACTCTACCAGATAAATAGCTATTAAACCACTGCAGAGCCAAGCTGCGAACTCCCATGCGTTCCATTTTGTCGAGCAGCACTCTGTGGTTTATTGTATCGAAAGCTTTAGATAAATCTAATCAAACTGTGACTTGGTGTTCTTTTCTCTCAAGACTTTGATATGAGTCACTCAAGAACTCTACGATCGCATCACTGGTGCTGCGAGACCTTCGAAAGCCAAACTGAGTATTACTTAGTAGTTTATATTTACCTAGGAAAGAATTAAACCTTTTGAGCATTAACTTCTCGAAAATCTTAGACACCGTACCGATAATAGATATAGGACGATAGTTAGAGAATTGGGAAGGGTCACCAGATTTGAATATTGGTATTACTTTAGCCATCTTTAATGAAGTAGGAAACAAGCCGTTGGCAATAGATGAGTTAAATAGTTTAGCAATAATAGGACTTATGATATGATTTATAGTTTTATAGATAAAAATGGGTATAGATTCTGGATTAGAACAATTATTAGAAAAAGATTCTGGATCAGCCGGTTCAATAAAAAAAGAATTTGGATATCTTTCTCCCATATGCTCTATCGGATTACGGTTGCCAGTAACGGAGCTGCTCAATTGGGATCCCACATTTGAGAAATAGTCATTGAAATGCTTACATAGATCGTGGTTATTCGTGATATTTAGGCGAGAGAATTGGTCAATATTTGGTGAATTTTTCTTTTTTGTGGATCTACCCATAAGTGAATTGATCATGGACCATACAACTTTAGAATTGCTGCCATACTGCATAAATCTACTCTGATAGTACTGTTTTTTATGTCGTCTGATTTTTAAAGTTAAATCGTTCTTATAACGCCTATAAGCCTCGAAATTAATGATGCCATTTTTATAGTCCTTAAAGAGTGCATGCTTCCTGTTAATATCAATCAGCATGCAGTCCGTAATCCACGGCTTACTCAATCTGCCACGTGAAAGTTGCTTTCGACGAACTGGACATGTAAGGTTATAAATATCATTAAGACACGAAGATGAAATTTCTAAGCCTACATCCACATCAAGCAGATCTACATCTTTGAGATAGTCAAAAACTAATTTGGATCTTCTACACAAGTTATCAATGCTTGCACCAGAGTGGTCCCTGAAACTTTTTGTAACTCTCTGATGAATTGTTACATTTACATTAAATTTGATTACAGTAAATACAGGATAATGGTCAGTAATGTCCATCAAGAAAATTCCGGACAGAGCATCATAGAATTGATTCGTCCATATATGGTCCAAGCAACTTCCACTGTTGTTACCTGGTCTGGTGACATCGTTAATTAGTGGAACGAAATTCAATGAGAAAAAATTATTAAGAAGATCAGAACTAGACGACTGAGATCTCAGAATATCAATATTAAGGTCACCACTGACACATACAGGAACAGACGAATGCATACGAGATAAAATATCAAATAAGAAACCAGAAAAATTATCAATAACACCACTTGGGGGTCTGTACAGGCCTATTATCCTTAACTTAACATTGTTTCTAATAAATACAGACACAGAGCAAATTTCAACATCTGAGTTACACATACACTCGTTTTCCACCATTACACTGTTCAAGCCAGCTTGCACATATATCGAAATACCGCCACCCAAGCCTGCGTCACGATATACATGGAATGAATCATACATATCCAACTCAATGACAGAGTCCTTGGAAAACCATGTCTCTGATAGTACTATTATACTTGGTTTAAATAAATAAATTATAATACAAAATATTTATGCCAGGAGTCACAAATGCTAATATTTTCTCTGTTTGCAGAATTCAAAAAACGAAGAAAGAAGAACGGACAGCAGAGGAACCATCACAGTGGTCCCATATCATTAAAATGGAGAACGAAGATCCAACAGTTGCTGATCAAGTCATGCACGTAACGCTAGGAAGGACACCTACCTCATCGAAGGAGTCAAGAAACAAAAGAACCACATATCCACACAACCACATACCTCATATAAGTTGTCAAGAACTTTAATAGCTTTTTAATGATCAGTAGATTGATTAACAATGAATCATTGAATCATAGCAAAAAGTACATACGCAGCATTTTAATTATTATTTTAATTGATGACTCAGCTTTTTTACTTAATAGAAGTACACGGTCTATTAGGTGAACATATGAATTGAATATAGATGAATTAATATTCATACTGTGAATATTTAAAAGTGAATATTTAGAAATAAATATTTTGAAATTTTGAAATACAAATTAGATTTTGAGGTTATGTTTATAACTAATTTGCAGTAAAATATTAAACGAACTTTAAATTTTTCTGAAGAAAGAATTTAATAGTAAATTTTATTCAATAAATAATTAAAAAAATAGAAATTCTATTTTTTAACGGAAGGATGTTAATTTTAATTGCACGATTGTTGAATCAATGTTAATTTTAGAATATTTTAGAGAGGTCAGTGAACCCATTATGATAATTATATTCAGAAAACAATATTTTATAAAGTATATTTGAAATTATAATTGCTTTTAAAATAAAACGACACAGAATTTGAATGAAAATAAGGAATTTCATATAATGTTTATGATGTAATATGTTTATTAAAAATATTTTATTTTAACAAATTTATAATCATGTCAGAAAACGTCAAAATTGTTAATTTATGAATAATTAAGGAACATTGTTTAATTTTAGTGTGATACTTAATATTTGTTTGGAAAGTAAAATAATTTTATTAAAGCTAACGTATAAAAAATGTATCAAATGTTTGTTTGAATTAAATTAAATTTTTCAAGTTAAATTGAAATAATTTTTTTGATGGTTTAAAGCAGAAATGTCACAATATGTTAAGTTCAGTTTTGTTGTGTAGTCATACTATTTTTGATGTTAAATATAAGTTTGAAATTTTTTATATACATAGTATAATTTATTTTTTAGATTTCTGAAGACTCTATTCAATATCGATATTCAGAAATAAAAAGAGGGGAAGAAAGGAATTTAAGAGTTGATGTTTTGAATTTTAGGATTGATTAAAATGGGATTTATATTTTTAAATTTTAAAATTGTTTAATTGAAAATGAAGTTTTGAAATTTATATTTTAAAAATCATTTTCAATTTAAATGGAAGGGGGAGATATGTGATGTAATGATTTGATATAGTTAGTACGTCATTAGTATGTCACTATAAATCTAAGCTTTGTAGAATGAACAAGTTAGTTCGCAGGAGTCAGCCACATATTGTCTTGAGGTAAACATCTTACCGATTCACGCTCAGCTAACCTTATTAGCAATCCATTGTTCAGTTTAGGATGTTTGAAGTAGAGTTACCATTAGGCTCGCATGAGATTAACATCTAAATCTCAAGTCCTTAGTTTACGAGACCAATACTTGTGAATACTTAGTGAAGTGCTTTGTGTTATAACTATTGCTTGATCCATAAATACAATCCCTTTGAGTTATAATAATAAAATGTTATTTAACCTAAATAAGTTTCAGCATTGACCAAAGGCCTGAGGTCGGAACCTTATAAGCAAGTTGGTTCTAGGGCATGGCAATGAGTATTTAGTAAAAGGAGATTAACAGATATAAAGAGTAATCTGAAAATACAAATAAAAGATTAATATTCTAATCACTAAAAGAACCTTAACGGTGGACCGTTATACGGTACCACAGCTGATAAAAACACCCCATGTGGGGACATCACAAAGCAGAGATTAGCTGCTGAGCGCTGCTTAGAAATGCTAAGACTGCCGTAAGCTACAGTAAAACGTACGCTATACTGCACCGAATTTTAACTGGGTAACTATAAAAAAAAATAAGAAACAAAAATGTTTTCTGGGGGGATATTATTCGGGGGGATTTTTCCAGGGGGATATTTTCTGCGGGGGATTATTTCCACCGGGGGATTTTTTCCGGATACCGTCAAAAATGAGCCAGATTAGCTGAATAGGTTACCGCTTGAAACTAATTGCAAAATGTCCAGCATAACCCCATGGATCATTAAATGTTACTGCCAGACGTTTCCAGTGGTGGGTTGCCCCCGTCAGACGCACCCAAATTAATCAAATTCAACATAAATCAACAGTGAAAAATGTACAAAAAATTAATTTTCTCACAGCTTATAACCAGTAAACTACTAGAATATGACATAACATAAATACAAGAAAAGTGATGTAATCCTCTGTTTTCATAAAAAAATATATACTGTTACACAATCCGTTCTTCGCAATACAGTAATTAAATCAACAGTCCTTCATAAAAATATAATACATATACCTTACAAAGTTACATATATAGTACATTAAAAATTTCAGAACAATCAGTCCACAAATAAATTTTTTTTCGAAAAGTGGGTAGACTCTTTTTATGACATTCCATCAGTTAATCCAGATTGCATGATCCATTAATTCGATTGCCCTCAAGACTTATTTCTTTTACTCTATCTGATACAATAACTTCGTATCATGTCTCGCGATTATTACCATTCGGAATAAGTCTGAGTCGTGATTTTGGCAACAAAAGCGTGGCCTGCCTATTTAGGGTGCAACTTGTTTATATTTTAAGCACAAATGATTTTTATAAACATTCTAAATAACATTTATTCTGTGAATGTAAATTATATGAACTAAATACTTTTCCTGAAAAATAACTTTTATAGAGTATGACAGTGTTCTCACAAATAAGCGAAATTTTCATTGTATATACTGAAATAATTACTGAAACTGATTACTTGGGTAAAAGTTTCATCATTACAGCTTATAAATTTACCGCTAAAGGAGCTAAATATCCTAACGATATACGATTGAAGGGGTCAATACACTTTTGAAAAAACTTTTTTAATTTTAGACCGATCGTTTTGAAATTTGTATAGTATATGTAACACTTTATTCTTGTAACTAAAATTTCCAAAAAAATCCAAAATTTTCGAATTTGAACTGCGATATAATGAAAACGAGGGAGAAAATTAAAACAGCATTTTACAGATTTGTGACAAATATTACAAGGACTCTAAAACTGTCTTTGGTTTTCTTGTAGCTTGGAAACTCATTGACTTCTCGTCTCTTTAGTTGGAAAATACACAATTTACAGGAGACTCAAAAACATGAAATAATAAAGTGAAATGTCAATTTTATCGCTATGGATGAATTTTGAATGCTGTTTTCATGTTATTATGTGATCCATTTGGGATATAAATCCATAGTTTCCATATGTTACCTGTAAATTACCTATAATACCGTCATAAATTCCATAAATGTCATAAAGATAAAAATGTCATATGAAGGGCCATCTCACTATTTAAAATATATTTTTTTATTTTTAGACCGATCGTTCTGAAATTCCTGGTGTATATGTAACTTTGCAAAAAAAAAACATTTTATTCGTGTATATTTTTCGATTTTGGCTTTGATTTTCAAGATAAAGGTAGTTTTTAAATTTAAAAAAAAAAACATTTTTTTATAAATTTCAAAAGACTATAAGTGTATGAGTGTATATACTGGAATGAAAACAAAGACAGTTTTAGAATCCTTCGAACATTTTGAACAAATTTCCTTAGGGATTTTCAAATTTACATCTGGTTTTTCTTTTATAAGTATTTTTTGATGATTAACTAAAATTTTCGAAAAAAAAATTCTAATTTTTCGATTTCGAACTGCGATAAAAAGAGATTTAGAAGAAGGAAGTGTCCCATGGACTTCAAAACTGATTTTGGTTTTCTTGTAGCGTGAAAATTGTCATTTCACTTTATTATTTCATGTTCTTGAGTCTCCTATAAATTATGTATTTTCCAACTAAAAAAGACAAGAAGTCAATAAGTTTTCAAGCTACAAGAAAACCAAAGACAGTTTTAGAATCATTGAAACATTCCTAACGAATGAGGTTCTTAATTCTAATTTCTTCCTAGTTCTCTTTTTATCGCAGTTAAAAATAGATTTTTTCTAATTTTTGGCTAATCATCAAAAAATGTTTATATACGAAACACCATATAGAAATTAAACTAAAGCTAAAATTGAAAAAGTTACACGAATAAAATGTGTTTCATTAGCGAAGTTACATATTTTATATTAATTTCATAACGATTGGTCTGAAAAATAAAATAGTTAAAAATAATGAATTTTGACCCTCCCCCGCTCCCTTCCCCCTTTTGAACCCTCCTGGGGTGTGGTTCAAGGTGTCGAACCATCACAAAAATTTGGGACATAAAACCTCACCAGCTAAAGACTCTTTTTCCGCAATAAAAAGAAATACGATCATTTTACTAAAATTCCTATCCTGAAAAATAGCTTTTTTGCAGTTATCACAGTGCTTTCGCTAATATCGATCATTGTATTCATCGTATATACTGAAATAATAATTATATAAACATCAGTATATACAGTATCAAAAATCAGAGTCACTGTGATGGCATCAATTTGAAGATTCGATATACAGTAACGAGCATAAGTGAAGGGACAGTGAAACCAATTCAACATTTTTGTTTATTGCAAAGAAACTAGTCAACGAAAATACGTGAAACTTACCAACAATAAAGATACACATACTGTGGGTGTTTCCTAGAAATATCAGCAAAATCAAAACAAATATTTACTTAAATATTCAACTATTGCCACCAGAGACCCAAAATGACACCGTGCGAAAGTTAAGGAACAGTTGTCATTGCATTAACCCTTCGCTAATTAGATATACAAAATTAACATTTTGTGAAGAGTCCTTTATTTTTGATGACCTCATTGCATCGAATTTTACAGGAATTAATAAATTTGTAGCAGAATTATGGAGTTATCTTCTGCCAATCTTCTTTCAGGAATCCCCACAGTTAATCCTGATTTTTGGGATTGCATTCTTGAGCACAATAACCAATTAACCTTCCAAATGTTTTCAATGGAGCTCAATTAGGTGCTCTGAGCAGGCCAGCTTATAAGAGAAACTCATTTACTTTCTATGCATGCTTTTACAGGTTTAGCCATTTGACAAGGAGAATTGTCTTGCATCGAAATCCGTGGTTGAGCATCAAGTGATGGTGGATGAGAAGTTGCTTATACACTGCTGCGTTGGACACCCCATGCACACGAACGACTGGGCCTGTTCCCGCTGAAGAAAAGAATGTCCCAGACCATCAAGCTAATGCCTTCATGTTTCACAGTTTTCTAAACGAACTTCAGGGTCAGTCCTTCACCCACATTACCTCGAACGTACATTCTGCCTTCACTTCCGTTCACATTAAACTTAGATTCGTCGCTGAAATGAACCATGGACCACTGCTCCTTCGACCAAACGACTCGCTCCTTGGCAAACTGAAGCTTTGCATTTTGGTTCTTTCTTGATATCAGAGGTTTCGATGCATGCATCCAGGCTTTTAATCCTACCCTGTTCAAACTTCTAGAATCTATGAATCTGGAGACATGAGACCATGTGTTTTACTCATTTGGCGAGAAATACCTGCAGCAGTCTTGAAATGGTCGCTTATTCACATTCTCACCATGGCACGATTTTATCTGAGGGTAGGTTTTGGTTGTATTCTTGATTCTCGTTTTGCATCAATTGAAGCACACTCTTAAAAAGTATTAACATTGCGATTCACAACACTCTTAGATCTTTATATGATGCTTGTAATTTCAGAAAGTGACTTTCCATCCTTGTTATGTTAGAAATTTTTTTTTATCACAGACAGATACTTGATTCCGAGTAGCAGGTGTAATTGTGACGATGGTTTTGTTCCAATAACTTGATGACCTTTAGTAACAATTTAATACATTCAACCAATCTTTTAAACTAAGATTATTTAGTTTATATATGTTTATTAATAACTGTCCCTTAACTTTTGCTCGGTGTCTTTTTCATCTTCTGATGGCAAAAGTTAAATATTTTGGTAAAAATGTGTTTGATTTTGCTAATATTTCTACCAAATACCCACAGTATGTATATCTTTAAGGTTGTTAAGTTTCACGTAATTTTGTTGTCTAGTTCATTCACAATAAACAAAAATGTTAAACTTTTTCACTGTCCCTTAACTTATGCTCGCTACAGTATGTCTTACAATATCATATAAATTTGGAAAGGAAAAAATCTTTCAAAGAATTAAAATTATCTTTGATAGTTTTTATTAGCTACAATTCGTTATTTATATTTGAAATTAATAATTGCATTTTATTAATTGTATTAATAACGTTTATTACAGATAGAATTTTTTTCTCTGATAGTACATATGTATGTGAAAAAATATAGATAGGTTATAAATTATAATATATGTAGAGGTATTTGAACGGTATTTATAAATTATCATATAGAAGTGACTTATGGAAGTCCCATTAAATTCTTATATTGTCTCACTAACTCCTTCTAGACCTAAGTACTGCATATAAAATAGTAACTGTTGTATGGACAAGAATCACTAGAGAACTGACTGTTGTAAATGATATAATCTAAACTCTAGATAGCGTTATCTTTTAAATAGGTTTGACCGATTTGACATATAGCGAACGATACCAAACATTAAAAAAGTTGCTCTGTAGTCAAGTTCTTAGGTTTTATTTGGTAAATTCATTTGATAAATATGGATATTAGTATCGATGTGATTTATTGTGATATTTCAACAATCACAATTCTGTCCTATTGGTGATTTTTTACTGACCATAAATTGCCCGGTACTCGTTCTTAACCACTGTGGATCATTCCACAGAACTTATTTGTTTGTTTGTACGTTAAAGGAACAGAAAATATTAGACAAACTGTTGCAAGAACATCTATGTACTTTAAACAGTTGATCGCCGAAATCATAGCAAAGCATTCCCCACAAATTAATTAAGATAGGAATATACAGAAAAGGCTGGTTGCGTTTTTCTTCACTTAACTTATTTCAATAGTTCGAGCGGTATTTTGATTTAAAAAATGTACGGTGTATTTATTATGTTAGCTCAATCAATCTAAGTTCTAAGTTTGTTCAAAAATCAAATTATAATTATAATCGAAAATAAGATTATAAATCTTTTAAGTTTAATAAATTTCTGAACTGTAATAAGAATAATAAGAACCGAATAGTAAACTTATTATTATATTGAGAAAGAAAAACACATGGCAATTGTAACAACCTTCAAAAACAAATGAATGAATATTCGAGAAAAGGGTTCTTCCAAAGGGTCATATATGAATTAGTACATAATTACTATTTTGATAATATTAAGTAGGGAAGGTATACATTTGACGACACATTTGAAGGAGTATCGTTCAGCATGGATCCAACTTCCAATCTCAACCCTTAGGAAATCTTTATCTCAAAACCAGACACTACTTAAACACTTGTCAAATAACTATCATCTTACTCATAGTTATGACGACTGGTTACAGGACTAAGCTTAACTGTCGATTTTGAAAAGGACTTCAATGACTGAAGTCCTTACCTATGACTTTCACCATGACCCTCTTCTTCCTATCGACCAAATATGTCAACTCAAGGAGAGTAATTATCTTAACATCATCAAGATTTTTCCTCTCCTAGCAAAAGTTGGTCCATATTCTAACTTAAATGTCCTCTCCAGGCTCCGAAAAAAAATGAGTTTAATACTGAATATTGTAGAACTAAGGTCTAGGAACATTAATATGACAATCGCATATGATTTAATTCAGTATATATTTTTTTATATGCTGGCAAAGTTTTTGATACACTTTTAGGCACCAATTGTCCGAAGCACTAATATGACGCCAAAGAAGAAGATTATACACTCTTTGTTTTGATTTGGAATGTTGTAAACAAACGCTAATGTTAACTGTTGCACGATTGGCGCTAGTCACGTTACCCGTTATCAAACTACCTAAGTACATCGTTAGACTTTAGAGTACCTAGGTAATTGGTTTCATATTAAATCTTATAGTTGTAACTTGTAATCATGTTAGAATTCTGTGCAATTAGAGGTTGCAACACAACCAGAAACAACAGTCGTAGTTTTGGGCGGTCCTACGAATAACCCAAATGAACCCAAATGAACCCAAATGAACCCAAATGAAACCTAAATGAACCCAAATGAAACCAAATGAAACCAAATGAACCCAAATGAAACCAAATGAAACCCAAATAAAGTCCCACGAATAACCCAAATGAACCCAAATGAACCCAAATGAACCTAAATGAAACCAAATGAACCCAAATGAACCTAAATGAAACCAAATGAACCCAAATGAACCCAAATGAAACCAAATGAAACCCAAATGAACCCAAATGAAACCCAAATAAAGTCCTACGAATAACCCAAATAACCTAATGAACCCAAATGAAACCAAATGAAACCCAAAAGAACCCAAATGAAGTCCAACGAATAACCCAAATGAACCCAAATGAAACCAAATGAAACCAAATGAACCCAAATGAAACCCAAATGAACACAAATGAATTCCTACGAATAACCCAAATGAACCCAAATGAAACCAAATGAACCCAAATGAAACCAAATGAACCCAAATGAACCCAAATGAAACCAAATGAAACCCAAATGAACCCAAATGAAGTCCAACGAATAATCCAAATGAACCCAAATGAAACCCAAATAAAGTGCTACGAATAACCCAAATGAACCCAAATGAAACCCAAATGAACCCAAATGAACCCAAATGAACCCAAATGAAACCAAATGAACCCAAATGAAACCAAATGAAACCCAAATAAAGTCCTACGAATAACCCAAATGAACCCAAATGAAACCCAAATGAACCCAAATGAAACCAAATGAAACCAAATGAAACCAAATGAAACCCAAATGAACACAAATGAAGTCCAACGAATAACCCAAATGAACCCAAATGAACCCAAATGAAACCAAATGAAACCCAAAAGAACCCAAATGAAGTCCAACGAATAACCCAAATGAACCCAAATGAAACCAAATGAAACCAAATGAACCCAAATGAACCAAAATGAAACCAAAATGAACCCAAATGAAACCCAAATGAATTCCTACGAATAACCCAAATGAACCCAAATGAACCCAAATGAACCCAAATGAACCCAAATGAAACCAAATGAAACCAAATGAACCCAAATGAACCCAAATGAACCCAAATGAACTCAAATGAAACTCAAATGAAACCCAAATGAACCCAAATGAAACCCAAATGAATTCCTACGAATAACCCAAATGAACCCAAATGAAACCAAATGAACCCAAATGAAACTCAAATGAAACCCAAATGAACCCAAATGAAACCAAATGAACCCAAATGAAACCAAATGAGCCCAAATGAACCCAAATGAAACCAAATGAAACCCAAATGAACCCAAATGAAGTCCAACGAATAATCCAAATGAACCCAAATGAAACCCAAATAAAGTGCTACGAATAACCCAAATAACCTAATGAACCCAAATGAAACCAAATGAAACCCGAAAGAACCCAAATGAAGTCCAACGAATAACCCAAATGAACCCAAATGAAACCAAATGAAACCAAATGAACCCAAATGAAACCCAAATGAACACAAATGAATTCCTACGAATAACCCAAATGAACCCAAATGAAACCAAATGAACCCAAATGAAACCAAATGAACCCAAATGAACCCAAATGAAACCAAATGAAACCCAAATGAACCCAAATGAAGTCCAACGAATAATCCAAATGAACCCAAATGAAACCCAAATAAAGTGCTACGAATAACCCAAATGAACCCAAATGAAACCCAAATGAACCCAAATGAACCCAAATGAACCCAAATGAACCCAAATGAAACCAAATGAACCCAAATGAAACCAAATGAAACCCAAATAAAGTCCTACGAATAACCCAAATGAACCCAAATGAAACCCAAATGAACCCAAATGAAACCAAATGAAACCAAATGAAACCAAATGAAACCCAAATGAACACAAATGAAGTCCAACGAATAACCCAAATGAACCCAAATGAACCCAAATGAAACCAAATGAAACCCAAAAGAACCCAAATGAAGTCCAACGAATAACCCAAATGAACCCAAATGAAACCAAATGAAACCAAATGAACCCAAATGAACCCAAATGAAACCAAAATGAACCCAAATGAAACCCAAATGAATTCCTACGAATAACCCAAATGAACCCAAATGAACCCAACTGAACCCAAATGAAACCAAATGAAACCAAATGAACCCAAATGAACCCAAATGAACTCAAATGAAACTCAAATGAAACCCAAATGAACCCAAATGAAACCCAAATGAATTCCTACGAATAACCCAAATGAACCCAAATGAACCCAAATGAAACCAAATGAAACTCAAATGAAACTCAAATGAAACCAAATGAAACCCAAATGAACCCAAATGAAGTCCAACGAATAACCCAAATGAACCCAAATGAACCCAAATGAAACCAAATGAAACCAAATGAACCCAAATGAACCCAAATGAAACCAAATGAACCCAAATGAAACAAAATGAACCCAAACGAAACCAAATGAAACCCAAATGAAGTCCAACGAATAACCCAAATGAACCCAAATGAAACCAAATGAAACCCAAATGAAGTCCAACGAATAACCCAAATGAACCAAAATGAAACCAAATGAACCCAAATGAACCCAAATGAAACCAGAATGAATTCCTACGAATTACCCAAATGAAACCCAAATGAATTCCTACGAATAACCCAAATGAACCCAAATGAAACCAAATGAAACCAACTGAAACCCAAATGAACCCGAATGAAACCCAAATGAATTCCTACGAATAACCCAAATGAACCCAAATGAACCCAAATGAAACCAAATGAACCCAAATGAAACTCAAATGAAACCCAAATGAACCCAAATGAAACCCAAATGAATCCCTACGAATAACCCAAATGAACCCAAATGAAACCATATGAAACTCAAATGAAACCCAAATGAACCCAAATGAAACCCAAATGAATTCCTACGAATAACCCAAATGAACCCAAATGAACCCAAATGAAACCAAATGAAACCAAATGAACCCAAATGAACCCAAATGAAACTCAAATGAAACCCAAATGAACCCAAATGAAACCCAAATGAATTCCTACGAATAACCCAAATGAAACCCAAATGAACCCAAATGAACCCAAATGAACCCAAATGAAACCTAAATGAACCCAAATGAAACCAAATGAAACCAAATGAACCCAAATGAAACCAAATGAAACCCAAATAAAGTCCCACGAATAACCCAAATGAACCCAAATGAACCCAAATGAACCTAAATGAAACCAAATGAACCCAAATGAACCCAAATGAAACCAAATGAAACCAAATGAACCCAAATGAACCCAAATGAAACCAAAATGAACCCAAATGAAACCCAAATGAATTCCTACGAATAACCCAAATGAACCCAAATGAACCCAAATGAAACCAAATGAAACCAACTGAAACCCAAATGAACCCAAATGAAACCCAAATGAATTCCTACGAATAACCCAAATGAACCCAAATGAACCCAAATGAAACCAAATGAACCCAAATGAAACTCAAATGAAACCCAAATGAACCCAAATGAAACCCAAATGAATCCCTACGAATAACCCAAATGAACCCAAATGAAACCAAATGAAACTCAAATGAAACCCAAATGAACCCAAATGAAACCCAAATGAATTCCTACGAATAACCCAAATGAACCCAAATGAACCCAAATGAAACCAAATGAAACCAAATGAACCCAAATGAACCCAAATGAAACTCAAATGAAACCCAAATGAACCCAAATGAAACCCAAATGAATTCCTACGAATAACCCAAATGAAACCCAAATGAACCCAAATGAACCCAAATGAACCCAAATGAAACCTAAATGAACCCAAATGAAACCAAATGAAACCAAATGAACCCAAATGAAACCAAATGAAACCCAAATAAAGTCCCACGAATAACCCAAATGAACCCAAATGAACCCAAATGAACCTAAATGAAACCAAATGAACCCAAATGAACCCAAATGAAACCAAATGAAACCAAATGAACCCAAATGAACCCAAATGAAACCAAAATGAACCCAAATGAAACCCAAATGAATTCCTACGAATAACCCAAATGAACCCAAATGAACCCAAATGAACCCAAATGAAACCAAATGAACCCAAATGAACCCAAATGAACTCAAATGAAACTCAAATGAAACCCAAATGAACCCAAATGAAACCCAAATGAATTCATACGAATAACCCAAATGAACCCAAATGAACCCAAATGAAACCAAATGAAACTCAAATGAAACTCAATGAAACCCAAATGAACCCAAATGAAGTCCAACGAATAACCCAAATGAACCCAAATGAAACCAAATGAAACCAAATGAACCCAAATGATCCCAAATGAAACAGATATAATACAGATAATAACTTTATAATACAAATCAACCGACCACTGAATGTCTTAACTAAGATAACTTAGTTTAGTTTCCCTAGACTGGTAACCAGAATGAAATTCACTCAGTCATTGTAGGTCTTTTCATGATTATTTTTTAGTTACATTTTGGAAAGAGATTTTAATCTAACCTCTTTAATTGCAATTATCATTTTTAAAAGGTATAATGAAAATGAAGAGTTGTATTTCCATTTTGTATTTTCAAAAAATCATAAATCCGATCATAAGTACATTTTAATCATTTAATTCGGAGTAAAATTCTACTGGGGTTACCTTCCAGTAAAATTTTCGCATCATGAATTAATTGATACCATTATATATTATATTATTGATAAAGAAATTATATTAGAAAATAAGTAATTAGAGGCAAGAAATATTTATTCAGAGTTTAATATAATTGTTTTTCAGAATAAACAATTAAAAATTATTAATTTTAATTATTTAGAATGGAGTAGTATAACGATAAACATAAGGTACATCACATAATATATACATTATATATTGTAATAATTAGAGCCACTTTCATCCAATCGTAAAAAATTCAACATATCTATGGAGAGATTTTACATAATATTTGATTGATTTTTTACTTTCTATTTTGGGTTCTCAGTTTCAAGCAAGATATGTATTATCATTAAGACTAATTAGTAAATTTAGGTAAATAACTAAAATATGCATTTTCATATGGAGCATTTTGTTTCAAAGTCAATGCAGTTGAAGCCACACAAACAATAAGATTCTGAAACGGAGTATTCAAGCAATTGCATTAAAATCCAAAGTAATTAGAGAAATGAAGGTAAAAGTGCAGAGAAATGACAAATATTGTAAGACAAGAAAACATTATTTGAATTTACGATAATTTTTAGAACTTATTTTCATTCACTTTCTTAATTATATTAATGATCATGTCAAAGCTAAGAAGAAAGTAAAGGAAAAAATGACAGTATGGAGTATGTACTGCTCTTCACTATCTCTTTTTGTGGTGTATAGCTTTTTACCTGGCCCTTTCACTCTTACTCCTTTTTCTCTGATAGGGCTTCTTAGTAACACCGCCAGTAGCGGGAATGGAAAAATTTGCATTAGTTGCATGTACCTTTTTTACATTATAACATTTCTTTCTAGACAGAAAATCTAAAAATAATTTACATTTTTCCTCTTCTGTCTTTTTCGCCCATACATCTCTACTAACAGAGTATTTCTTCAATTTACATGATAAGACATAGTTACCAGCTCCATGTAATGACCTACGCAGGTCCAACATTTGCAGTTTAGTAACACTGGACAATTTCTCCACCAAATCTGGCAACTTTTGCGGCTTCCAATTTATGGTGAGCTTCAAAATATTATTCATTGATTCGCTATTGTTATTTGTCCATAACTTTGCAAAATCTCCTCGTTGTTGTGGCTCACAAACATATTTGTACAATAGGGGTTTCAGTTTATCAAAATATGTCTTGAATACAGGATATTTATCCGTCATATTCAAAACCTGAATATACATTTCTTCGAATGCATACAAATTCTCACATTTCAACAACCCCTTTTCTCCAAATATTACATTCATTACAACATTTCTTTCATCTGTAGGACACCCAACCTTGTCGATTAAATATCTAGTGATATTATCCTTAAGATGTTTTGAGCACAATAAATGTGTAGCGCCAGGGAAACAAGTTTTGATAGCTTTCATCAGGGCATATTCCTGGTCACTTCCTACTTGAATCTCTACATTTGTCACACAATCAGTTAAAATACATTGCAAATGAGAAAAGAACGAATGGTAGGTACGATATTCTCCGTCCCAATGTAAATACATTGGTCCCAGAAACAAAGGACTATCACCAGACTCTTTATGAGTCACAGAAACATTTTTATACACAGTAGTAGTAACAAAGCATTTGCCCAAATTAAATGTCCTATCTATACCTAATATATTACCAGAAACTAAACTTCTCTTCATATCTTGCAATTGTTCATCTGCATAAAGAATTACTCCTGGCGCCTTATTCTTCTTGTGTATAATCTCCTGAACATATGAGTTGCTGTCTAACATGGCTAAAACAGAAAGAACTTCGTCGGCGACATTACTTCTATAATGTTTTTGTTGTTTCTTCTGATCATTAAATTTTTTATCTCTCACCTGTTTGAAATCTTGAGGGGCCTCTGTTGAATTATCCAGTACCAACTGCTGGTATGCTTCTCTTGGCGTTTTAGATTTAACAGCATCACCAATATTTTTCATCACAATCGGGTCGGTTCTAGTGTAAGTTGTCTTCTTATGTTTTGCGTTACCATGAAAAGTCTTAGTCTTTGGCATTGTCCCACTGTACTCAACTATCGAAGCTGTGGTATAATCAGACCCATTAATACATGTGACACGTTTTTTATACAGTGTGTCAGACTTCAATGTGGCATAATATCGATGTAACTTGATAACAGTGCCCTCACCAGGTTGTGGTACAATGGGTACATACGAAGATTTTCCTGAGGCACGACTTTCAATACAATAGACTTTATTCTTCAAGTAGACACTTTTAAACTTACCATCAATTACTACAATGAAGCAATTCACAGTGGTACCTTTTTTGGTATCCCATACACCACAATCGTCGGCGAAATCACGTCTAGCTTCAGTAGTTACGTTTTCGGCATTACCAGCACTGTCAATAAAAAAATAAACATTGTTTTTCGGTCCATAAGGTATCGAGCGCCTAATACGTAGGTCGTTGTTTTGCTTTGCGATGTTAAGGAGCTGGTCTAATGTCAGGAATTTGCCGTTCATTGGTAAGGTGTCAAAGTCATCAGTAATTGATTCTGGTGTCGAGTCAGATGAGGAATGTTTACGCTTTTTGGAGTTGGGAGTTGAAGCTCGGACATCCTGTAATGAAAGCACATAAAATTGTATTAGATATTTTCACGAACAGAAATTACTAAAGCAAACGAAATTTTCAAACGGTTTTTGTATAAATGTGATAAACTAAGTAAGTACATACCTCCTCAGATGTTTCTGGTGCATCACTTCCTGTGTAGCCTAACAATGGGTCAACCTGAGGAATGGGCGAGATTGAAACATTCCGGATGTCAATAAATGGATCTGATGATACACTCTGAAAAAGAAAGATATTTTTTTTAAATCAATAAAAAAAAATTTAAATCCAGCAGATAAACTGAAAATGCACTTGAGAGTTGAATTTTAATGTATAAAATATTCTTAATATATTATGTACAATGTACATACCTCTGTTGAAGACACACTAACATAAATGCGCTCCATTTCAGGTGACGATTTCAGAAGTGGCACAAAATGATTAGGTGTCCAGGTGCATGTGGTCGATGGAGGAATCATTGAAGTCCACATAATGAAAATAGGCGAGCCACTAGCACGTTTTCTAGGTTTGAATACCGTGTCCAGGATCTTGGCACAACGATCAAGTAATCCGTTAACCTGGGGATAAATGGAAACCACGTCCCGGCCCAAAATTGAAGCTGCAGCCTGCATGGTCCAGGCGGATGAGTAGCTGCCTGATGTCGCACAACCTAAACAAGCTTGGTCATAGTCAGGCGACACAAGCGGAATGTCTCTTGGGATCAATTGGCTAACGTAGAATTTTTCAAATAATACCATTTCAATTGTTGTAAGTACCCGTAACATAGTCGACGAGCGTTCGTCTCCATACACACAGACAGAAAGGGCATTAAAGAAGCAGTTTCCATCGGCACTTACTGCTGCTGCTTTTACCTCACCTGTGCCTCCAAACTTATCTAACAGATTATTTGCTATCTTATCGAGTTTCAGCGTACCGAAAAATTGATCAGAGCTTGGTAGAGTGCAATTGGTACTTCTCAAAAGTATCTTCTCCAGTTCAACAGCCGAACGCAGCTGATTGAATCCGATTTTTGCACATCTGCCAATTCTCTCATTAGCTCCTTCAAAATCGTATTCCCCATCGATGTGAGTGCATGCTTTACAAATATATTCGTTCTCCATGTCATCCAAAACTTGCATTTCGCTGGGAGACAAATGCTCACATTGGGCGTGGAACCAGAACTGACATATATCGCAAAACATTGACCCACTACTACAGTTATCACGGCAGACGCCACATGGATACTGATTCATACGTTTTCGGCCCATGATACTCTAATGGTTATCATAGATCGTTGACGCAAGATATATTCTGTAATTAACATAGTATATGTGGAAGTAATGAATGAACCAAGTTTAGTCAGAAATTATTTTGTAGTTGATTGATGTGAAAACGTGACCGGTAAATTCACCCGTGGAAAGTTCCCCTGCGGAAAAATCCACCGAAAAGATTCTACCATGGAAGATTCCACCATTCTAAAAATATAAACAAAATATATAAATTAAGTTATTCAAATAATTAATTTTATTTGAGATCCGTTGAATGATTTTCAAATGTTTACTGAAGTGATATATACTAAATAAGCTAATTTTTCTTTAATATAAAAAAATAATCAATTAGTAGAGGCATTTTATTGCTATTATATATAGTGTTATGTGATTTGAGGCCGAAGTGAGTTAGTGCATCGTAATTATTCAACTTTAACCCGTGTTTAAACTTTAGTTGAAATACATTTATATAAACTTTATAATAATAATGGTTTTAGTTTTAATAAATATTATGTAACACTTTCTGGAAGTTTCTGCCTGATAATTTTTTCTTGTTGTAAATTTGAAAAATGGGAGATAATTGGATATTTTATACCAGTACGTGTTAAATTTTACTAGTTTAATTTCAACTTTTACCAATCACAATCAATTATAAAAATAGGTACATCAAGTAAAATGTATGATATTTTCTTCTCTTGATGAATATATGTGAACTAAATAGTATTTATTTAACCAAATAATCTACTAAATTTTAGTTTTAACATATTCATATCGTTAATTTAAAGGCGAATCAACGACATCCAAATTAGTAGACCACCAGCTGTGTTAGCGGAACATTATTGTTGAATTTGCAATAATTAAACTCTATTATAAATTCAATTATTTTAAACTTTTTCGTACATTCGCATAAGCAAATACTTAAGGCATTAACGTAACATACCCTATTCTCTTTTTTTTCTGAACTTTTTAATTAATAAAATATTGACCTGTTTCCACAAAAAACACATTTTATTTAAATCAGTTTTATTTATATAATGTTACTCAGTATTATGCGGTGGGATTTTTGGTAGTGGAATTTTACAGCGGTGGAATATTCCAAGGTGGAACTTTCCTTGGTGGAATTTATCTAAAACAGATTTGAAAAAATAAAACATTAAGGCAGTCATATTGCAGTTCATAAACTAACGGCCAAAAGAAAGTTTAAAATTCATATCTTGAATTTTCCAAAAGTTGGTCAGCCAATTATGATCAAATAAATCAACATAGGAAAAAATGAAGAGTGTGTGTTATCCCTTAAGAAATCGATGGATCAATAGAAATAGTTGTAAAGTTTCTTTTGGCCGTCAGTCTTGCCTCCCCCCAACCCCCCCCCCCCGGACATCAGCCCCCATTTTTCTTAATTCTAACATATTACGTAATATATATCATTACCTATATTTTTTTTCAAAATATTACCTATTAATACCTTTATTTACTTTATATAACAAATTAACTTTTGTAGGTTAGCCATTATATATCGTCAATGTGTTTTTCGTAAAGGGGATATTAACACATACTAATACAGGTAACTCTCGATTTATACCCATCATTATTTAACCACCTTTCGCGGTCGTCCTGTATTATGTATGCAACATTCCTTGTAAGAAAAAAAATCAAAAGGTCATTTTGCTTTAACTGCTTACTTTCTTAATACATTTTAAACATATATGTTTGTAAAGTAAAGAGCATTAAAGGGGTAGTAAACTCAATAACAAAATGGGAAATGATGTTAGTAATTAGTTGTATACCTACATAAGAGAGTTCATTCGTGTTAAATATAACTAACACCAGTAAAAACGTATCAATTAATAATTTGGTTTTAAGTCCAGCGTTCACCGCATTTGCCGGGAGGGCGCTGCAAATTGTTATTATTTACATTCCTGATCTGCTGTTGAAATGAGAGTCAATCTATTCTACTATTAATACTATTTACTATTGCTAAAAGTCTATTATTAGCATTGCTCGTTTTAACCACTTCCAATGCAAAATTTTAGGTAGAACAAATGAAAAATTAAATAATTACGGATCGTATTACGTTCGTGTGATTGCATTAGTAGATGGCGCTGCATTTGTGAAATATTTGAATTAATTTTTTAAATAGTATTTGAAAAAATAAAATAACTATATCTTACTCCATTATTAATGTCCCTTTATTGATTTATCAACATTATAGAAAAAGGTTTTTCTAAAGGTTTACTGCCCCTTTGAACAATTTATTTATTATTCCTAAAATAACATGAAAATAATTTTTTTTTCTAAAGTTTCTCCCAATATAACAGGTTCACATTTTCATTTAAACCAAACATGTTATCTCGATTTATCCACCATCTCCTTTTATCCGGTTCAATCATATGGGACGGTTACTATTCATTAGTCCGACACTTTCGTAGTTTATCACTGATTTAACATAAAATATATGTATATCGAAGGGCAGGACGCCACCCGGGCCCCCCTGTCAGGTCATTAAACAATCATGAGGTTTGCATTACAACAAAGTAGCGGATACAACAAACTACATTAAATTATGATACATATTAGAAATAAAGTAAAATAAAAGAGAAATTGAAAATTGAAAAAATGAAAATTTATTTTATTATTTAGATTAGTTATTAATTGAGTCTACCTATTTAATCATATTTTTTATTTCAATCAAAAAATAAAACGAGAAATAACACATAAAGATGTAACTGTCGGACTAATGGAGCATCGGACTAATGGCACATGTGGGACAAATCGAGAGTAATCTGTATATGTGTAACAGGAGGCGTGCCGCCCCCTCCCTCTGGCAGGCCGTGCCAGGTCATTAAACAATCATCATGAAGTGCGCAGTACAATAAACTAGCGGATGCAAAAACCTACATAACGACCATTTATGTTGAATCTGTTAATATCCCCCTTGACGACATAACGTACGTTCTGTCGACGAAATGTCGAATGTGGTAACTAACCAACCTAGGTAGTTTATAACTGGTGCAAGGGAAATTGTCACTGGGAAAATTGCCACCAGGGAAACTGCCACTGGGAAAATTGCCACCTGGAAAATTGCCACTGTGGTAAAACAGCCACCCGGGCAATTGCCACTGTACATATGTAAATTTATACTGAGTTTTTTTTTTGAAAATCACAAATATCATAGGTAATGAATGCAATGTTGATCAGAATTTGATATATAAGAATTTTTACAATGTGTACATCTCATATCGACAAGTTATACGATCTAAGTGAATTCTTCCGTCAGTGGGTGTGAATGTGCTGATACTGTGATACATAATTAGTTTTTAGCTTTATATGTGTTTAATTGTTCCCTGAAGAGGTTAAACCAATAATGAATAAAATCTTGTTGCATTAGTTTCAATAATAAATTAAATCTTGCTATACATCAATATCATGATAAACCACAAAACATGTTACATTGCATCAGTTTCACAACAAATAGTTACGTCTTAGACAATAAAAGTCAAAGAATTTCAGTAACTCAAATCAATTAGTTATTAAAATATGCTAAATTATTTCAAACCGAAATGTGCCTCTCAGGCTCATTGATCGTTCGATGGTTGAATATTTTTTTAACTTGTCAATGAAAGATGAACGAACAGTAAAAAATTTCTTTACATAAAAGTCGAATACTTTCGTATTCAGTTCGGTATTTTTTTATAGAGTAAAATATTTTTTCAGTTTGTTAATATATAATATAGTGGCAGTTATCATCAGTGGCAATTTTTCGAGTGGCAGTTTTCCCAGTGCCAATTTTCCCAGTGGCAATCTTCCTAGTGGCAATTTGTCCAGAGTGGCAGCTTTCCCAGTGGTAATTTTTCCAGTGGCAATTTTCCGCGCACGTTTATAATTCTATAACGATTAAATAACTAAGTTAGGTTGTTAGTAACTAACCTATATAGTTTGTTACTAGGTTAGTAACTAACTTTGCTAGGTAGTTTGGTACTAACTAATTAGGCTAGGTAGTTAGTTACGAACACCAAGCTAGGCTATCTAGATACGTTATTCAGTTACTAACTATCTTCATAAGTTAGTTAGTTGGTTTACCTATTTAAAAAAGGGAGGCTGATATCCGGGGGTTAGGGGTAATGGGAATTTTATGTCCGTACCCCATAATAATCACAGTAGTACACAAGACAGTGATTAACAAGCTTAATATTCATTTCATTAGTTGTTGCTCTCTTTTTCACGACACTTCCTTGATCACGACTGATCATGTCAGCTTCATGATCACTAGTGTATGACGCAACATGATGCATAGCATTCTGAACACGTTCTAAGCAAACTCTAACATGTTCAGATCATTCAATTCACCACGAACTTTTTATAATAATTTCTAAGGTTTTTTTTATCATATTTCATTATAGACACAATTTAAACTTTAATCCCTAATATTTAAAATTCCAAAATTTTATTATTTTTAAGATCATATTCCAAGCTCGGGTCCAATATCCCAAGATCATCTTTGGCTAAGCTAATAATTTTTAGGTTTGAAATGAAATTCCGAGTTAGATAATCAAAACAATTGTTCAATAACCTGGTAATTAGGTAGCTAAATGAGATAGAATTCTCTTGAGGATGTTCGTCAGCTTCGTGTAGTAAGAGATAGTGCACACAAATATTGTGCAGGAGTCACGAGGAAAGTTAGTTCCAAGAAGATTGCGTGACTATAGGTAGAGCAACCTGAGTTTCTCTGGAAGCTGGAATTCTTCAGTTCAATTAATAGATGTGTAAGAACCCGGTATCATGGTATGATAATCCAACCAAGTGGATCAAATCAGTAGACGTAGGAAACAAATCGTCTAATCAGAAATCATCAAAGCATAAACCTCCTGAAAAAGATAGCTTGAAATAATTGGGGTTCAAAATATCTTGGCTAATAAAATACACATAATGCTGCTATAAATGAATTGCCTAATTAACATTCGTTATGAATTCAATTGAGCTACCTCTCAGACGAATACAATTAGTAATGAAGTATTAATTGAATAACTTGAAATAAAATAGAACTTCTTTGAATTAGTAAGTTAAGCATGGAAGCATAATGACGTAGTCTAGGTTCAAATAATCAGGAAAGGTTTTCTTCAGTATAGAAAACGAGAAGAGATGGACACTGATGTAAACTCCAGAAATATTTGCTCAGTGAGACCTTTTACGTACTTACGGCATTGCACTACGTTTCAAGAGAAAGGTTACATATGTTTATATATTATATATAAATATAAGACACTATATATGAATGATATTGACTGATATTGATAATAATATATGGGAAATTAATGATTAGCATTGATATTTAATATTTCTTAGAATAAATCCATAATAGTAAATTAATCAAATAACTACTGATGATATATGGAGAGATAATATGTGTATTTATTATTGCATGCAAAGAGATAAGAGATACAGATAGTAATATATTTACCCTTAGTATCCGGTAGAAGAATACAGGGGGGTTGTTGAAGCTGTTGTCATTTGTCTTTAAATTCATATAACATATTGTTATTAAATAATCCTGTAAGCATATGCAATTAGTATTTGTATATAAATAGTCGAATTATCCTAAATATTCACTCAGTTATGAGGTACTAAGCAAAAAAAAAAAAAAAAAATGATCACACAATACACAGTTAGATACTGGAACTATATGTTAAACATAGGTTACAAGCCTACAAAGAAAGAACAGTGATTGTTTCAAGTTAATATTATAAATTATATAAGTTTATTTAAAGTGATTAACAGAGTGAACAAGAATATTGAGTGTATTCTCTACGGCTACATTAACACAACACTGAAATAGATTGTTCAAACCAGCTTTATATAACAGCTAAGCAGAAAAAAATTTGATGCATTTTGTACCGAAAACTTGAGAAGCAAGCAAGAACCAGGAAATGGTAAACATAACACAATAATGTTGATGTGTTTAAACACATCAACAAATACACAAACATGAATATAAATATATAACTAAGTGTGACTATTAATATAACACTTTATATATGAAACTTTGGGTTTCATTTGGGTTCATTTGGGTTATTCGTTGGACTTCATTTGGGTTCATTTGGGTTATTCGTTGGACTTCATTTGGGTTATTTGGGTTTCATTTGGTTTCATTTGGGTTCATTTGGTTTCATTTGGGTTCATTTGGTTTCATTTGGGTTCATTTGGTTTCATTTGGGTTCATTTGGGTTCATTTGGGTTATTCGTTGGACTTCATTTGGGTTCATTTGGGTTTCATTTGGTTTCATTTGAGTTTCATTTGGGTTCATTTGGGTTCATTTGGTTTCATTTGGGTTTCATTTGGGTTCATTTGGGTTCATTTGGGTTCATTTGGGTTATTCGTAGGAATTCATTTGGGTTTCATTTGGGTTCATTTGGGTTTCATTTGGGTTCATTTGAGTTTCATTTGGGTTCATTTGGGTTCATTTGGTTTCATTTGGGTTCATTTGGTTTATTCGTTGGACTTCATTTGGGTTCATTTGGGTTTCATTTTGTTTCATTTGGGTTCATTTGGGTTTCATTTGGGTTCATTTGGGTTCATTTGGGTTCATTTGGGTTATTCGTAGGAATTCATTTGGGTTTCATTTGGGTTCATTTGGGTTATTCGTAGGAATTCATTTGGGTTTCATTTGGGTTCATTTGGGTTTCATTTGGGTTCATT
Source organism: Caprella mutica (assembly GCA_947561585.1). Taxonomy (NCBI): domain Eukaryota; kingdom Metazoa; phylum Arthropoda; class Malacostraca; order Amphipoda; family Caprellidae; genus Caprella; species Caprella mutica. The sequence goes on from CANNZV010003276.1 coordinate 54,129, forward strand.
TGGGTTCATTTGAGTTTCATTTGGGTTCATTTGGGTTCATTTGGTTTCATTTGGGTTCATTTGGGTTATTCGTTGGACTTCATTTGGGTTTCATTTGGTTTCATTTGGGTTCATTTGGGTTATTCGTTGGACTTCATTTGGGTTCATTTGGGTTTCATTTGGGTTCATTTGGTTTCATTTGGGTTCATTTGGGTTCATTTGGTTTCATTTGGGTTCATTTGGGTTCATTTGGGTTATTCGTTGGACTTCATTTGGGTTCATTTGGGTTTCATTTGGTTTCATTTGAGTTTCATTTGGGTTCATTTGGGTTCATTTGGGTTCATTTGGTTTCATTTGGGTTCATTTGGGTTCATTTGGGTTATTCGTAGGAATTCATTTGGGTTTCATTTGGTTTCATTTGGTTTCATTTGGGTTCATTTGAGTTCATTTGGGTTTCATTTGGGTTCATTTGGTTTCATTTGGGTTCATTTGGATTATTCGTAGGAATTCATTTGGGTTTCATTTGGGTTCATTTGGGTTTCATTTGGGTTCATTTGGGTTCATTTGGGTTATTCGTAGGAATTCATTTGGGTTTCATTTGGGTTCATTTGGGTTCATTTGGGTTCATTTGGGTTCATTTGAGTTTCATTTGGTTTCATTTGAGTTTCATTTGGGTTCATTTGGGTTGATTTGGGTTATTCGTAGGAATTCATTTGGGTTTCATTTGGTTTCATTTGGGTTCATTTGGGTTATTCGTTGGACTTCATTTGGGTTCATTTGGGTTTCATTTGGGTTCATTTGGTTTCATTTGGGTTCATTTGGGTTCATTTGGTTTCATTTGGGTTCATTTGGGTTCATTTGGGTTATTCGTTGGACTTCATTTGGGTTCATTTGGGTTTCATTTGGTTTCATTTGAGTTTCATTTGGGTTCATTTGGGTTCATTTGGGTTCATTTGGTTTCATTTGGGTTCATTTGGGTTCATTTGGGTTATTCGTAGGAATTCATTTGGGTTTCATTTGGTTTCATTTGGTTTCATTTGGGTTCATTTGAGTTCATTTGGGTTTCATTTGGGTTCATTTGGTTTCATTTGGGTTCATTTGGATTATTCGTAGGAATTCATTTGGGTTTCATTTGGGTTCATTTGGGTTTCATTTGGGTTCATTTGGGTTCATTTGGGTTATTCGTAGGAATTCATTTGGGTTTCATTTGGGTTCATTTGGGTTCATTTGGGTTCATTTGGGTTCATTTGAGTTTCATTTGGTTTCATTTGAGTTTCATTTGGGTTCATTTGGGTTCATTTGGTTTCATTTGGGTTGATTTGGGTTATTCGTAGGAATTCATTTGGGTTTCATTTGGTTTCATTTGGTTTCATTTGGGTTCATTTGAGTTCATTTGGGTTTCATTTGGGTTCATTTGGGTTCATTTGGTTTCATTTGGGTTCATTTGGATTATTCGTAGGAATTCATTTGGGTTTCATTTGGGTTCATTTGGGTTTCATTTGGGTTCATTTGGGTTCATTTGGGCTATTCGTAGGAATTCATTTGGGTTTCATTTGGGTTCATTTGGGTTCATTTGGGTTCATTTGGGTTATTCGTAGGAATTCATTTGGGTTTCATTTGGGTTCATTTGGGTTCATTTGGGTTATTCGTAGGAATTCATTTGGGTTCATTTGGGTTTCATTTGGGTTCATTTGAGTTTCATTTGGGTTCATTTGGGTTCATTTGGTTTCATTTGGGTTCATTTGGGTTATTCGTTGGACTTCATTTGGGTTCATTTGGGTTTCATTTTGTTTCATTTGGGTTCATTTGGGTTCATTTGAGTTTCATTTGGGTTCATTTGGGTTCATTTGGTTTCATTTGGGTTCATTTGGGTTATTCGTTGGACTTCATTTGGGTTTCATTTGGTTTCATTTGGGTTCATTTGGGTTATTCGTTGGACTTCATTTGGGTTCATTTGGGTTTCATTTGGTTTCATTTGGGTTCATTTGGTTTCATTTGGGTTCATTTGGTTTCATTTGGGTTCATTTGGGTTCATTTGGTTTCATTTGGGTTCATTTAGGTTATTCGTTGGACTTCATTTGGGTTCATTTGGGTTTCATTTGGTTTCATTTGAGTTTCATTTGGGTTCATTTGGGTTCATTTGGTTTCATTTGGGTTCATTTGGGTTATTCGTAGGAATTCATTTTGGTTTTATTTGGGTTTCATTTGAGTTTCATTTGGGTTCATTTGGGTTCATTTGGTTTCATTTGGGTTCATTTGGGTTCATTTGGGTTATTCATAGGAATTCATTTGGGTTTCATTTGGGTTCATTTGGGTTTCATTTGGGTTCATTTGGGTTCATTTGGTTTCATTTGGTTTCATTTGGGTTCATTTGGGTTTCATTTGGTTTTATTTGGGTTCATTAGGTTATTTGGGTTATTCGTAGGACTTTATTTGGGTTTCATTTGGGTTCAATTGGTTTCATTTGGGTTCATTTGGGTTATTCGTTGGACTTCATTTGTGTTCATTTGGGTTTCATTTGGTTTCATTTGGTTTCATTTGGGTTCATTTGGGTTTCATTTGGGTTCATTTGGGTTATTCGTAGGACTCCATTTGGGTTCATTTTTGTTCATTTGGGTTATTCGTAGGACTTCATTTTGGTTCATTAGGGTTTCATTTGGGTTCATTTGGGTTCATTTGGTTTCATTTGGGTTCATTTGGATTATTCGTAGGAATTCATTTGGGTTTCATTTGGGTTCATTTGGGTTTCATTTGGGTTCATTTGGGTTCATTTGGGCTATTCGTAGGAATTCATTTGGGTTTCATTTGGGTTCATTTGGGTTCATTTGGGTTCATTTGGGTTATTCGTAGGAATTCATTTGGGTTTCATTTGGGTTCATTTGGGTTCATTTGGGTTATTCGTAGGAATTCATTTGGGTTCATTTGGGTTTCATTTGGGTTCATTTGAGTTTCATTTGGGTTCATTTGGGTTCATTTGGTTTCATTTGGGTTCATTTGGGTTATTCGTTGGACTTCATTTGGGTTCATTTGGGTTTCATTTTGTTTCATTTGGGTTCATTTGGGTTCATTTGAGTTTCATTTGGGTTCATTTGGGTTCATTTGGTTTCATTTGGGTTCATTTGGGTTATTCGTTGGACTTCATTTGGGTTTCATTTGGTTTCATTTGGGTTCATTTGGGTTATTCGTTGGACTTCATTTGGGTTCATTTGGGTTTCATTTGGTTTCATTTGGGTTCATTTGGTTTCATTTGGGTTCATTTGGTTTCATTTGGGTTCATTTGGGTTCATTTGGTTTCATTTGGGTTCATTTGGGTTATTCGTTGGACTTCATTTGGGTTCATTTGGGTTTCATTTGGTTTCATTTGAGTTTCATTTGGGTTCATTTGGGTTCATTTGGTTTCATTTGGGTTCATTTGGGTTATTCGTAGGAATTCATTTTGGTTTTATTTGGGTTTCATTTGAGTTTCATTTGGGTTCATTTGGGTTCATTTGGTTTCATTTGGGTTCATTTGGGTTCATTTGGGTTATTCATAGGAATTCATTTGGGTTTCATTTGGGTTCATTTGGGTTTCATTTGGGTTCATTTGGGTTCATTTGGTTTCATTTGGTTTCATTTGGGTTCATTTGGGTTTCATTTGGTTTTATTTGGGTTCATTAGGTTATTTGGGTTATTCGTAGGACTTTATTTGGGTTTCATTTGGGTTCATTTGGTTTCATTTGGGTTCATTTGGGTTATTCGTTGGACTTCATTTGTGTTCATTTGGGTTTCATTTGGTTTCATTTGGGTTCATTTGGGTTTCATTTGGGTTCATTTGGGTTATTCGTAGGACTCCATTTGGGTTCATTTTTGTTCATTTGGGTTATTCGTAGGACTTCATTTTGGTTCATTAGGGTTTCATTTGGGTTCATTTGGGTTTCATTTGGGTTCATTTGGGTTCATTTGGGTTATTCGTTGGACTTCATTTGGGTTCATTTGGGTTCATTTGGGTTATTCGTTGGACTTCATTTGGGTTCATTTGGGTTTCATTTGGTTTCATTTGGTTTCATTTGGTTTCATTTGGGTTCATTTGGTTTCATTTGGTTTCATTTGGTTTCATTTGGTTTCATTTGGGTTCATTTGGGTTTCATTTGGGTTCATTTGGGTTCATTTGGGTTCATTTGGGTTCATTTGGGTTCATTTGGGTTATTCGTAGGACCCGTTTTGGGCGAATATTGCACAGACTACCCACTAATATTGATGAAAGAATGCTATGGATCACAGCTATTGAAGCTCATGTAAAAGATTCTATTAGGCATCATTTATATAATTTCAAACATTGAATGTTTGCATGTAGTTTACATTTCCCCACTGAATCTTATTGTACACCATTTGCAACTGCTAGTTGGGGAATGGACCGTAAGCGCTTAGTGAAGGAAGCTGTTCCATCCATTTTTCTACAAATTGTACCTAAAACACCATCCATACTGGTGAGTCTTCTCCTTACTTTTGCTACTGCTAGGAATTTAGTTCATTGAACTGTTTGAATATCCACCTTGTAACTTGTTAATAAGACTAGGTACCAACCTAGTTACATTGGTAGGGACGAGGAACCTACCTAGTTATGAAGGTAGGTACAACCTTTCCAAAATAAAAAATGAGAAAGTCTCTTGCTGGGCAGGCTGCAGCCTCATGATACCTACTCTTCATAGGTATAATAATCACACCTAATTCCTTGAATCCTTGGCAAGTTATCACACATATACTCATATAGATGCAACCATCTAGATAGGAAGGTTATAATGTAGGTAGTAAGGTACCTATCATTTTCCTATCTACTGATGTTGATATAGGATATATATTTTGAAAATATTTATCTAGCCTACTTTTAAACCTAGGTATTAATAATTTATTTGTGTGGTTGATACCTACATTGTAGTAAGTATCTAGGTTACATGTACCTAATCTAGTATTATCTATTTAATTAGAAAGATATAAAGAAGAAATTATCCTTTAAGTACATTAGTTGTTGAAAGTAGATGAATTATTGTTCTCCAAGAAAATCTTATTTTTTCTCTTTAAATGAGTTATGATATATACTAAGGTAAATTGTGCCATTGCTGTTACTAACTAACTTCAACAGATCAACCTCAGGATACAGTAAGAATTTCAGAAACACTTATAAAATTTATAGCTTGTTAACATGCATATAATTAATAAATAATATCATGGTATTCAATGTACATTGCAGAGTATGACAATATAAGCTGAATAATTGACTGATCCATGTTAATTTTGAAAAAAAAAATTGGATTACAATCTGCAAGCCTCTTAAAACTTGATGATATTCAATTGTTCTTCTTTGTGCAAACTTTTTATTTTTCATTCCTGATAAAAATAACCTTTTCTCTCATAATATATCTTGAAGAGTCTGAAAGAAATGGCTTAATTTAAAGTGCTGCCATTTACCTGTGACTTGTGAGTCCCAATATAAATTCAAACCTCAGTCACCAGCGGCTGCTATACCTAGTAACCTAGGTAACATGTTACAACATATATATAGTGATGTAGATACTGTAGTCTGTAGCTAGGTGTTGAAAGTTACATCGATTTTTCTGTCACTAGTCAGCACTTAAATAATTTTAATTTTATGACATGAGCCACTTTATGGATACTGTAAACTGGATTTGCTTCTTTTGATATGCAAAATTTCCATATAAATTCAGTTCAACTTGATTTTGAAACTCTTATAAAAATTTCCTCAAAATTAAAAGGCCACAATTCGCCTTTCATAATTCTATTGCCAATTCAAATAATAGAAAACAGTTCAGAGTTGGCAAACATTTTCCATTTATTTGTATGATAATCTAATGCTAATATTGTTTTCATAATAAATACTATACAAATAAACCAATATGAGATATTTGTAGAATATTTGAAATTTGATTACTACCTAATTCCATTTTCTGAATGAATTAGCTACTATATTACATTACTTCTGTATTTGAGAAAAAAATTCACATTGATTTCTATATTTTATTAAATATGTGAAGACCAATTTGTAATAATATTTAAATTTTCATTTATAATTTCCTAATATATCAAAAACTGTGCTTGATAATTCAATCTGTTTACAGTTTCTATCATTTTATATTGATAGCACCACATCCTTAGTAGTAATATTTTTTATTTCAAGTATGAGATGTACTTGCTCTAAATCATACAGGGAGTATGTAATTGAAAATTAGCTATCTCTACTATTAATAATCATAGAATGATATCTATTTGCTGTTACAATCAGAATTTCTAATTAACAGACACAGTTATATTCACTGTTTGCAATTTCATAACTTCAGTGGAGCCTATTTCTGTCATCATTTACATTTGATTAACTTTTATATCTTTCTTTTGCCAGATATCCAGTGCATCTGCTGTTAGTCATTCTGCTCCTGCTACTCAGTCTGTTCCTGCTACTCAGTCTGTTCCTGCTACTCAGTCTGTTACTGCTACTCAGTCTGTTACTGCTACTCAGTCTGTTACTGCTACTCAGTCTGTTACTGCTACTCAGTCTGTTACTGCTACTCAGTCTGTTACTGCTACTCAGTCTGTTCCTGCTACTCAGTCTGTTACTGCTATACAGTCTGTTCCTGCTACTCAGTCTGTTACTGCTACTCAGTCTGTTACTGCTCCTCAGTCTGTTACTGCTACACAGTCTGTTACTGCTCCTCAGTCTGTTACTGCTACACAGTCTGTTCCTGCTATACAGTCTTTTCCTGCTACACAGTCTGTTCCTGCTACACAGTCTGTTCCTGCTATACAGTCTTTTCCTGCTACACAGTCTGTTCCTGCTACACAGTCTGTTACTGCTACTCAGTCTGTTCCTGCTACTCAGTCTGTTCCTGCTACTCAGTCTGTTACTGCTACTCAGTCTGTTCCTACTACTCAGTCTGTTCCTACTACTCAGTCTGTTCCTACTACTCAGTCTGTTACTGCTACTCAGTCTGTTACTGCTACTCAGTCTGTTACTGCTACTCAGTCTGTTCCTGCTACTCAGTCTGTTCCTTCTATTGTTGGTGAATCTCCTGCTGGAAGACAATATTGTTTTGCTTTCATGAGTTGTTCTGATGTTGATGACTTAGTATCAGATGGCATCAATTCTCCAGATTCAAGTTCTCCTCTACCAGTTATTGCTCCAACAATATCTCTTTGTTCAGGAACAAGAGAAATAGGAGTACAATGTGGTCTGCCATTCAGTTTGATGTCGCACAAAGGTGAGAATTTTTTTTAATATAGCTACACCTCCTTTTTGAATAGAATGTATAGTTACGAGTTATTCCTGAAACTTTCATAAGAACATCATAGCTATTAGCTAATACTAATAAATTGTTCATCTATTCAGGTTCATTCTGTAACATCAAGAAGAGAAAAAGAAGTGCGCAGACACAGACAATCATGCCACGGAACATAAAGAGAAAACTTTCTCCTCTTCGACATTCAACACCGAAGAGAATAAAACTTTCTCCTGTTGTCAGGTCTCCCATTGATCCTGCCTACTCCCCTTCTCCATCCCTGGGAAATGTCAGTGGACAGAGTTTATTCATTGAACCTACTTCTGTTGCTGAACCATATTTGATGGTATCGAAAAAGAAGATTGATAATCTACTACGTATATGTCAACATTGCTCAAGATACTGCAATCTGAAAAGAAGTTTTGTTGGAACCATGTATAAAGTTCAAGTGCATTGCCCATCTTGCGAATCCACACATGGTTGGAAAAGTCAGGAATCATTTCATAAATCTTCACTTGGCAATGTCCAGTTATCTGCAGCTATTTATTTTTCTGGGAACAATTTTTCAAAAATAAAAAAATAATTTTCATCATTGAAATTTGAATTTTTGTCCAATGGTTGCTATTATCAAATTGTAAAAGATTACCTCCAGCCAGTCATTTTCCATATGTACAATACGAAAAGAGAAGAATTGCTGTCAACCATCAGAGAGGAACAACGCGACCTCACTCTCAGTGGCGATATGAGAGCTGACAGTCCTGGTCATAGCGCTAAATATGGAAGTTACTCTGTGCTAGATTCCAAAACTAGCAAAATTGTTCATTTTGAACTGGTGCAGAGTAATCAAGTAGGTGGGAGCTCTCATATGGAGAAAGAAGGGCTCATCCGATGCCTTGAGAAGTTTAATACTGATGAAGTAACAGTAAAACAACTGATAACAGATCGTCATCCCGTGGTTCAAAAATTGTTGAGGGAAAAATTTCCAGCAATAGTACACAAATATGATGTGTGGCACATTGCTAAAGGTCTAACTAAAAAACTGGCATCCATTACATCAAAAAATGAGCATATAGATTTGAAGCCATGGATAAAATCCATCAGCAATCATTTATATTGGACAGCCATGTCGTCAACTAATTCTACTGAAGCTATTGCAAAGTGGACTTCGCTCAGTAACCACATTTGCAACATTCACAGCCATGCAACAGAGTCATTCCCCTCGTGTTTACATGAAGAACTGTTGGATAAAACTTGCTCCAAATCATGGATTGAAAGAGATTCTCCCTCAGATATAAAACTCTCCAAAATAGTCCATGATAAGATACTCTTAGGGGCTGTACGGAAAATGAGTTCTTCTCACCAAACATCAGCACTTGAATCTTTCCATAGTGCACTTTTACAATTTGCTCCTAAGAATACTGTTTTTTCTTACAAAGGAATGTTGAGTCGATTGATGCTGGCAGTCCTGAGTTTTAATGAGAATGCCGAAAGGACTGTTCTGATTGATCCTGTGACCAGACAACCCAAACTGAAAACAAAGTTCCCTAAAATGAAGAAGGGTGGCTTTTCTTTTGCTAAACAGAAAGGGAAGCAGACAGCTATGTACATTGATGATTTAATGAAAGTGCTGGTGACTGATGTTTGTGATAATCCTCGTAAATATCAACAGCCTCTTGAAAATATTTCTATACCTCCACCATTGAATTTTAATTTCACCAAGCCATCTGTTTCTGACAAAATACTAGCAATGAGATTTTAATTATTTAGTTCAATGATCACACTTATCTTTCATTATAATTATTTTATTAGGTAGATGGATACACCTTTTTACAATGTCAAACCCACTATATATGTAGCTGGTATTTTCTCAATGTTGGTTGCAATGTAAAAATAAAATGTTAAGTAGCTAGTTGATATCAAATGTTGCTATTTGTTCACTAAATTTAGTTACGATTATAGCAGTATAGGTAGCCATTACATTTAAAATCAAAAAGCTAAATCTTTATTCTATATATTATAACAATAGAATTATGCATGTGAAGCATGTAATTGAACTAAACAAGTTTATTATTATTTAATTATTTTCATAATTTATCATATTATTTTTGTGATTACTCTGATTTCTGCTGTATTACATTATTTGAGAATATTAAATTTCTTGTGCATTGGTGATTTTTTGTTTAATTATTCCTATCCACATTAACTTAGTTCATAATATACCTGTTGCATAACACAGTATTGTATATAATTCGTGCTAGCAATTAGTGAATAACTAGCACCAAAAGAAGCATCATTTGAGAACTTTATCATACAATTATGAATTCACTTTATTTGAATCATATTCACAAAGCACCAATTTTATTAAATTAAAATAAAACAGATAAGCATGAGAGAAAACAAATATATTAGGGAAACATCATATGTACAGCACTTCTGATGGTTGTGCACCACATTACACCATAAAGCAGTATGACTATAAAGGTACAGACACACTAGACGCTTATGTAAGCACAATAAGATTCAGATGGAAAGCGGCGTTTTATAGCTGACACCACACATGAAGGAATAATTTTTCGAATGTGACGTCCAAGACGACAGTAGATCCAGCGGGAGAACTGACGATAAGCTGTATACCGAAGCTGCCTGTTCAATGAAATTATAAAATTTGTAATTTCAATAGAGTTAAATTCATTATATGTGTTGGATAATTAGGGTAATTACTTACTCATTTTCACTCCATCGATTAATATCATTGATGCCACCAAATTCATCCCTGAAGGCAAAGTAGGCAATTCTTAGGGTATAATGATTCATAATTGCTGGTTCAAAAGCCTCATGAGTCATGGAGAGTGATACAAAGGGGAACTGTCTGGAGGTCGGTGCATTTTTGTACAATTTCGTTGATATCATGACAGCAAACATTTTCCCTTGAACTTATCATATTGTAGCAGCAACCACAAGAGCACCTGGAAATATATAGTTTCAAATTATTGCTAGTTCATACTGATACATGGGAATGTATTGAAAAAAATATTTTCGGCTTATAAGCTTACCATTCATTCAGTTCTTGGTGTTCATGGATTGATGCAGTTCTCAGTTCAACATGGACCAGTTCATTCGTAGCTTTGACTTCTGGCTCAAATTGGTATGGATGCACACTCATTTAAATGTAATGCTATATTTTGAGCTGTAATTATCTGTAAATTGAATTTCAATAGTTAAGAACTTTAGACTGACACCATTAAAAATCAATTTATTAATTGTTTATCAATCAATAATTTCTTCAAAATGTTATTTTTAGATACTAAGGTCAAATTAATCATTTCCCAACATTCTAATGTATTCAATAATAATAATTGGTATTACTAAAAATTGTTTACTACACTACTTCATAAGATTCATGAAAACAATTCAAGCAAACAAATACATGTAAATAACTAAATATAGGAGAAAATCATGTAAAAATTTTCACACAAAAGTTAAATATTCACATATAATGTTAAATATTCACACAAATAACGTTAAAAATATTCCATATTCTTCAGGCTGTGTGGGCATAAGCATAAAACAGTACTGGAAAAATTATTATGGATTTTTCCAAATCAAAATTTTAAATACAACAAGTATACAAAAGTTAAATACAACAATATTGTTGATTGCAAATGGATTTTTATTTTAATACACAGATACAGTGATACATCTTGATCATAAATTAGTACTAAGTTTGGTAATGTTTAGCTTCTGCAAGAGGTTGACCGGTCCTTTCACTGAACGACAATTTTGTCAAAAATTGTAAAACCACGTTATAAAATATAAATATTAAGAAATATAGTTCACCTAATGTTAGGTTAACAGTCCGTTTGGGAGGTTTTGACCCCTCCTCCTTCCCCCCTTGGCCCTGGCCACAGGCATGATAGTGGCAAATTGTATACTTTACTGTTTTTAACTGTAAAATAAGTATATCTACCTCCTTAAGTAAATAATTGTTGTTTTTCAACTAAAGTGTCGTGCGGAAAAAACTATTGTCAGCGCAAGGACCTAGAACCCTGCAGCCAAGTGCTTTAACAGTTGTTGGTTTAATCAACTTTTTTGTATATAAAATTTCAATTTTGAAAATCCATAATTTTTCCAGTAGGCTACTGTATATCAGCATTGAAAATCAGAGGGTTCAATTTTTTTATAATTTTCTCATCAGTCAGACAATTGGCTGTCATGCACACATTATTACTTGTCCTCACTGTAAACTGTAAAATTAGGTCTCTCTATTCTCAAAAGATTTTATTTGGTTCAGAGTTTAATCTCTAGCAAATAAAGTTTTGGTTTGTGAATCTCAAAAATTAATTAATTGAGCTAGGCAGTTAGTAGACAGCTGATTGGTGAGAATAATTGAGAATTGAAAGTCATAAAATAATGTGTGGAGAAGAGTATCTTGAATTATTGGATAGCTAGTGGATAAACAGGCTAATTAAATCTTATCATCAGACTTCTTGAACAATATAGTGACAAATAACAATAGATATGTCAAATTTAAAATGTGTAATCACTACAATGATACAATCCATTGAAAGCCCATAAAGCACCCCAAATTTTTGAGTATGTTCCATATTTGAAAAGATGGACCAGGTCACAAATCTCTCTGGCCAAATTGAGTTGTAAAATGTGGACTATATAATACGTGTCATTATAGCCAATTTATTGCCATATATTCTTCAATGTTTATACTATGATATGTCTATTGTCTAATTGCCTTTAACTTTTTCCATAATTCCTAGATTCTCTGTTTCCCATGATAATTTGGCTTAAAATAAAGTTTAAAAAAACTGGCTAGGAGCCTAGGATAAGAATTTTTGTTAAATTTTGGTCTCTGAAACATGGAAGGTACCATATGACTTTCAAAATGCATTAATAATTTTTTGGTAGGTAGCCAGTCTATCAAATATAAGACATTTTCAATATTTTTAGTGCAAACAATCATCAATTTACTCCTATATTTACTTGTATTTTACAGAAAATGGAAGGCATAATAGAGGATTTCTTGAAGAACACTTTACTAGTTTCTGATGCCTGGGTAAGGTTTAGGTAGGCTAGGTACCTTACATGTTGGTGAGAATCCAATTGGCAATTTCCGGAGGTAAATGTAAATTCAGGCAATAGCTACATATTGCCGCCAGACTAAGACGCGCCGAAATTGGAAAGCAAATTCCATTTATATTGGAATGTATTTTTATTTAATGAATAGAGAACTGTAAAGAAAAATGAATTTGAAAGTTCAAGGAGAACATTTTCAATCTTTATATCTGATTGGCTAGTTTCACATGCATTATGCCTATTTTCAAACTTAAGATTTAGATGGGCAATATCGAGCTTGGATAAACAACTGTAGCTATATTAAAACATTCATGTAATATCAAAATATTACAAGAATTAGTTGTATAATTTATCTCAAGAGATTTCAAAAAAGATTTGAAGGCTTAAGTTTGTGACAAAAATGTTCCATAGAGGCATAGACCATGCCACCTTGGGTACCTATCCTTTACCTAATCCTTATTAATCTTAGCTACCTATTATCCTTCCATATTTTCAAGACCTATGTCCTATTGATATGTAAAAGCCCATTAATTGGCTTTATCTGACAGACTGACATACACAGAAACACTATTAAATATTCTGTAAAGGGACGAGAGGTTCAAACTTCATCCACTTTCCACATAGGTAGACATACTTAAAAAAATCGTACAGAATAGGATTGCACTATTACTATAGATAAGTAGTTGGCTATAATGTTACCTATTTTTTTAAAAGTCAGTGGTAGACACTAGACGGTAAGTATTATCGTTACACAATGCTAGCTAGTAATTACCTAGTTAACTAGTAATTTCCGGTTAAAAGTATCGAAAGAGCCCGACTCCGTAGGTACTTTGAATATTAAAAAGGGTTCTATATTTATCTAGGTAATTTAAAAGAAAAATCACACTGTCCCACCCCCTAGGTACCTAATATTCTTCGATCAGTAATCAATGCGTTAGATAAGTTAAAATAATCAAGGACATTATATATCTAAAAGATTCAGCAATCTCGTTTCTGTCTCTCGTAAGTAACGAAGAACGTTTCTCGTTCTACGTTACTTACATAGCTACCTATTATTTTTAAATTTTCATTTCTTGTAGTAAGGTACCTACTACCTAGTTAGCATAAATAATTAAATATTTTATTCATAATAAAAGGATAAGCTGACATCTACCTAGCTATAACCCAAATGAAACAATTGTTCACACTGATTATACCTACCCAGCTGACTATCAAAACAAATGGTGTACATTCTTTTTCTTTGAACTGAAAATTAGAAAGTCGGAGATAAAGCGGATATTGTAACGTTTTGGTTATAAAAATATTCAAAACCATATTAAAAAAAATATAGGCTACCAAATTTTATGATTTTTACAGGAAAATAATCAGAAACATTAACTGAATCTATCTAAAGAATAAAAAAATTTGCTTGGAGGGGACCTTTAAACATATGGAAATTTTACCATCGAATATTTAAGTAAACCCATTACTCTTGAATGTGGTTCGCTGAACCACAGGATCCGAATCCTCTTTCATAGTTTAGA
>CANNZV010003276.1:71980-129438 GCA_947561585.1 Caprella mutica
GTCTTTGAAATATCATTTTCTATTAAATTACATCTCCTGGATCATTTCTTTTACTCTCACCCAATTATATATATTGAATTTACAACACTAATAGATTTTCCTAAACACCACGCATCTATAATTTTAAGCCAATAAACTTTTTCACAGATTATTAGTTAATTTGAAGCTGCACTAGCTTATCACATTTAGGTTTGTACGGGATGACTGCTTATATGCCAATGAGCATCTCAACTCTTAGATATCCTAGAATATGGATATTTGTTATTAATGATAGTATTGATAAAGGAAGATATTTTCAATTTACTAAGGACATGATCAATTGAATAATGGAAATAATTCGTATAATAACAACATATAATTTATTAAATCAACTATGGGAATAATTAATTTTATTAAAAAATAGTAAATGTGGAATGAAATTTTTTATCTTATAATGTATACAATTAATAATTAATCGTAAAAAAATATTATACATATTCTTTCACCATTTTTAAAGTTAAGAGGCCTGATAATAAATATTTGGGTGGCAATTGTCCGGGGGTGGCAATTGTCCGGGGGTGGCAATTGTCCGGGTGGCAATTGTCCGGGAGTGGCAATTGTCCGTGGGTGGCAATTGTCCTAGCACCAATTTTAGGCATCTTAGTTTATCATATATACAATATTACATACTCACCTTATACAATTTTTTGTACAATTCATACAAAAAATAAAAATCTAAATTATCTAAAATTTTCAGTCGTCTATGTATAGTATCCAACAAATTGGTTTTCTCTAAAATTATTAATATAGGTGTTTTAATAGTTATGTCCACTATAATATTTCTTCACGACGAATATTCCTCATGGCAAATTTTCCTCACGGCGAATTTTCCAACGCCGAAAATTCCTAGAACCATCCTGTTGATCTTAAGTGTGTCCTGTTGATCAACCTATAAATGTGTTCTCCTAATCCTGTGCGTGTCCTCTGGAACCTATCTTCTGCAAATAATTCAACATCACGCATGTCATATTTATGATAGTATCGAAACTTATATTTGAATACTGTGTGTTTCCAATCACCGTGCTTTATTTAGTGCAATGATCTCAAAGATTTTTCTAATAAGATAGAGGGGACAACTCTAAGTCAAAAAAGGAGGGAGAAATAGGCTTCAGAAGTTGAAAAATAAAAGGTGTTCAGAATGGCCAATTTCCGATTTATTGTTTATAACAGCTGTACTATATTGATCACATGAAAAATACTAAAAACAAATAAATACTACTTCATAAAATACCTTTATATTGCAGTATTTTCCACCTCTCTCAAATTCCTCTCCCCCTTCTCCTCCCCCTCCCATCAAAATACACCCCCTCTTTTTGAAGCACTTGATGACAACTTTCATACCTATTATTTTTACACAAGATTTGGGACATTTTAAGTTGTCTTTATATGCGAATTTTTTTTTTAAATTATCTAACATTTCAGTGAGTCACTCCTCGTAACTAGGTACTTAATTTTTGGATAATGAGGGTTAGTTGTAACTAGGTCCCTATCATTAATAAAAAAAATCAGAATAAGAGATGACAACTTTTTGGTCTCTCGTCACCAGCAATTTGTAATTAGAAAAAAAAAACGATTCTCATTTTTGAAAGCTTGCATATATATTTTATTAATATATATTGATAAATCGTAAGCATTTTATTATCCATTAACAATATGGATTCTAACACGAATAAAGGTAAGGTATGTTTCTCATCAATGATGGAATAAATGTTATTGGATAGACTAAGTAACACACTGCCTGTATGAAGAAAGCGTGAGTGAAATATGCTATCAGTACATGAATGCATATAACAGACTCTAAGCATGACAAATACAACGAACTTCAAGCAAGAAAATAAATATCGCTGGAATGAATCTTCAAAGAAAATAACGTTCTGCAGTTTAAAAAGTAAAAATATATGGTTAAAAGTAACTAGAAAAAGCAATAGAAACTCTAAAGTTAGAAGGACAAATAATTATAGAAATTAATAAGATATACTCAAAATTTAAATTAATGTAATTTATATACTGCTAATGAATAGTTAGATGGCACTATCGTTACTACTAATGAATAGTTAGATGGCACTATCGTTACTACTAATGAATAGTTAGATGGCACTATCGTTACTACTAATGAATAGTTAGATGGCACTATCGTTACTACTAATGAATAGTTAGATGGCACTATCGTTACTACTAATGAATAGTTAGATGGCACTATCGTTACTACTAATGAATAGTTAGATGGCACTATCGTTACTACTAATGAATACTTAGATGGCACTATCGTTACTACTAATGAATAGTTAGATGGCACTATCGTTACTACTAATGAATACTTAGATGGCACTATCGTTACTACTAATGAATAGTTAGATGGCACTATCGTTACTGCTAATGAATAGTTAGATGGCACTATCGTTACTACTAATGAATAGTTAGATGGCACTATCGTTACTACTAATGAATAGATAAATGGCACTTTCGTTACTATCGTTACTACTACTAATGAATAGATAGATGGCACTATCGTTACTACTAATGAATACTTAGATGGCACTATCGTTACTACTAATGAATAGTTAGATGGCACTATCGTTACTGCTAATGAATAGTTAGATGGCACTATCGTTACTACTAATGAATAGTTAGATGGCACTATCGTTACTACTAATGAATAGATAAATGGCACTTTCGTTACTATCGTTACTACTACTAATGAATAGTTAGATGGCACTATTGTTACTACTAATGAATAGATAGATGGCACTATCGTTACTACTAATGAATACTTAGATGGCACTATCGTTACTACTAATGAATAGATAAATGGCACTTTCGTTACTATCGTTACTACTACTAATGAATAGTTAGATGGCACTATTGTTACTACTAATGAATAGATAGATGGCACTATCGTTACTACTAATGAATACTTAGATGGCACTATCGTTACTATTCAGTAACGTTATATAACGTTATTAACGTAATTAATTTTATTTTGACAAATTTCATACAAAGACCTGTGAAAACATAAGATGGATGTGTACTTTCCAATATATTTTTTATGGAAATTTCTTAAAAATCTACGAGGCAATCAACATCTATCGTAGCAGCTACATCAACACTACTGCTGCTACATCAACACTACTGCTGCTACATCAACACTACTGCTGCTACATCAACACTACTGCTGCTACATCAACACTACTGCTGCTACATCAACACTACTGCTGCTACATCAACACTACTGTTGCTACATCAACACTACTGCTGCTACATCAACACTACTGCTGCTACATCAACACTACTGCTGCTACATCAACACTACTGCTGCTACATCAACACTACTGCTGCTATATCAACACTACTGCTGCTACATCAACACTAGTGCTGCTACATCAACACTACTGCTGCTACATCAACACTACTGCTGCTACATCAACACTACTGCTGCTACATCAACACTACTGCTGCTACATCAACACTACTGCTGCTATATCAACACTACTGTTGCTACATCAACACTACTGCTGCTACATCAACACTACTGCTGCTACATCAACACTACTGCTGCTACATCAACACTACTGCTGCTACATCAACACAACTACTGCTACATCAACACTACTGCTTCAGTAACTCCAAATGTAGAAAATGATGGTCGTCAATAAGCCATTTACTAAGGATATTGTGACGTCTATCAGTTAACATCATCATACACATCTTCGACCACGTCATCTGAAAGTAATTCACAAACGGAAAATTAGAAAATGAAAACAAACCAGAATATATGCCAAAAAGAAAATGTAATTACTCTCAGTTCAGTTAGTATGTTGCGATAAGTAGAGATTAAAATTTGAATTTGTCTCCTTTTTAGATTTTCTATCCGAATATTCTAATTTCAATGTTTAATTAAATCTAGAAG
The DNA here is from genome assembly GCA_947561585.1 of Caprella mutica. Classification (NCBI taxonomy): domain Eukaryota; kingdom Metazoa; phylum Arthropoda; class Malacostraca; order Amphipoda; family Caprellidae; genus Caprella; species Caprella mutica. Next base: position 75,927 of record CANNZV010003276.1, read on the forward strand.
TAACTCTGTTATCCATATCGTTTCCCAAACATAATAATCTCTTCAACCAATACTTTATTGAAATATTAATTAGTTCAATTATTCATTCTATATAGCCTTTCTTATTACAGTTTATCTTAATTATCTGACGATATCCTCAGAATCTAATTTTCATATCCATGTCTCTCGCGATTAAAGTTCATGAGTGTGTAGAATGTAGATGCCTACATGGAGGGCACATACTATGCTAGCAGTTTCACCGCCACGTTTTCACTGCCCTGTTTCCACTTCTTCAATTAATCACAGTTGAATGAATGGAAGGCGGTAGAAACGCTAGTATAGTATGCTAATTTTCCTTCCATTCATTTAACCGTGACTAATTGAAGACGCGTAATCTGAGCAGTGAAAACGCGGCGGTGAAACTGCTAGTATAGTATGGGTATTGCTGCTGGAAGATTTTATTTGATTCCAAATGGGTTATTACTATTATTTAACAACAACTTTCTTATCAAATGAATGTCATCGATATTGGAGAACCAAAAAAGAAAAAAAGTTTATTAAAATTAATAATTGATATGGGTTAAAGGCACAGAACATTTAATAGAAGAAGAAGCATAGATCCCATTATATTACTCTTGAGTGGTTTACAGTGACGTCATTTCAACTAGAGTCAATCAGAGCTTCGTTTTAAAATTCTATGTAAGAGCCCATTATTTTGAATGCGAAGTACTAACGAAATGGAGTCAGTTTGTGTTTGCTGCTAAGAAGATTTGGTTTATTATTGAGCAGTAGCTGGGCTATATATAATCGTGTAGGTAATTTGGTAGGTAGATATGGCTCCCTCTATTAAAAAATGTTCCTTTTTTAATTGCCAATCTACCAGCAAAGATAATGAAGCTGTTATCGAGAAAGTGTTTATAGTGACGTCAGAGATCAGGACGTGATTAGTTGAATTTTTACGACTGCGTACACGTTCGATCTAAGATTCTTCTCATTCAATATTCTGTGGTTTAAGACTTTAAGGGAAATACATCAAGTAACTTTTGAAATCTAGTAGTCGTACCCATATAGATTTTCCTACGATAAAACCAATATATAGGTTAACAACTTCCGGTACATTGGAAGTTTTCATATAGAAACTAGTCTACTCTTGGTCAATTTGGTTAATGCCAGTTCCTATTGTTTAGTTTAATTTACCGTAGATTGGCTCTTCTGCAGTTTTTTGTAATTTCTGGAAAGTGTCAATTTGGGACCTGCCCTTTGGTGAGGTAGGCAGAAGATACAACTCTGATGCAGGCTGAAACATGCAATGAATTCTTAGTGTAATCATTTCAACGAGTACATGTTTTAATATGAATTATAATCATATAATAAAATTGAAGAAGAAGTACGGCAGTTTATATTAAACATATAATTCTTATTATTTGTCCATTACCTGTAACTCTTCCTTTTCATCCGGTGCTGCATTCTCTGTGAAAAAACAGTGAAATGATCTGAATGATGAATAATATATTAACAATTTTATTCAAACAGAGGGTGCGAATTTACCATCTAGTTCTGATTCATTTTTTCGAGTCCGTTTACCATCTTCTGGTTTTCCTTTTACTGCTCTCTTACTTCGGTACGCGAAAATTCTGCGAAAGTATTTGGTATTTTATTCAGTAGGAAAATTGATACATGAAACCCTCTAATAAATATTTAACAGTTATACATTGATATAATTTCATCCACGTAATAATTAATCAGACAATAGGGAATTGTAATTTTTTTCTTTCTTCAATTAAATTAAGTAATTAAGAAATTAATTATTTCCAAATTACAAAACACTTCTTATAACTTCAATAATTAACCGATGAGAAATAACACGACAACTACAAAAATAACGGTCAGGAGCACACTAGATCTAAAGATATTATACTACAATAAGATTTCTAATTTCTATTTTAAAAGTGCATTGTGATGCCATCTGGTTTCAAAAGCAAGAAACAGAATTAAAATGTAGTAAGGCCAATCGAGGTGTTTTGTGCGTGACGTCATAACTGCAATATTCTAAAATCTTATTTAAAAAAATTGAAGAACGTAACATTATGAAAACTGTTTATTTATTTCCATTATAAAAAAATAGTGATGAATCCAATCAAGTTATTCAAACTGATTAACCTTAATTTTCTATTTATGTGTGTTGCCTTGTCTCGATTGTCCTTAGAATATTTCAATTCTATTTCCTGCTTTTGAAATCAGAGGCGCCATAATACTACCTTTGTAGGTATACTAATATTGATAGGTAGCGACAATTAAGTGATTTGTAAAGGAACAAATGTAAAGAGAAAATTTGGGATTTAGCGGGTTAAATATTTCATTAAATATATATTTATTAATTATATTATACCAATTTAATAAATAGCTTTTTAAAAATTTACCTCTTCAATTGTTTTAAATATAATTTTGAATGCTGCTGCTATAACGTCACGCACACACTATACCTTTACTATATTTCAATTCTATTTCCCGCTTTTGAAACCAGAGACGCCACCACGCACTTTTAAAATAGAAATTGACGATAGTAGTGTATCTTATTGTAGTATAATATCTTTGCTAGACCACTTATAATTTACCCAATAATTGTGAGGAGAAGAACCGCCAGTACTACAATAATAACAATCAGGAGCACCATCCAACCGTTTTGAGTACTCTGATGAAGTGATCCAGCAGCTGTAAATAATATTTGAGGTTAGTAGTCTGGAGATTTAAAATTTATAAACATGATTATTCTTTCTATACTTATTAACCTAGTATCGCTATTTTCTTGTCCTTCTGATTACACAAAATATGTACTACAAGTTCAAACTATATTTCCTACAATATCAATAATTCCCTGTCGTCAGTTACTGACTATAAAGATCTGTGTGTACAAATCCTAAGGTAAGTAAAATTCAAAATAAACAGAGTCAGCAAAATATATGAAACCTATTATATTTATAGAAAAATATGTTTTATATATAATAGTTTATACATATTATATTTATATCGAATTTTCATGATGAAAAATCATACTTGGAGATATTGTTCTCATTGACTCACCAATATATATATTTTTTAATACTGTTATCAAAATCAATAAATCATAAATATTAACGTAACTGTATCCATTGAAGTAATATAATTGTTATATTCTGTTGCACAATAAAGTTTCATAAGCGGAACACTAGAATATAATGGGTTAGTAGACCATTGTACTGAATGTTAAGAATATGTAAGAACTGATATATTTAATGATTAATATGATATGGTGCAGATGTGAATATTGAAGGATGACTTTGAAAACCTTTTATAAAAACGGTAATAAAATTTAAAAAAATTTTTCTCCTCCAGTATAATTTTTAGAATGATTTACATTGCTTTTTTAACATCTTTTCCTGTAAATGTTAAGTATGATTCACACAGCTTGTACTTCTTACTATATGGTAGTGTAGTAAAGGTTTTCGTCTTGCCATCCAATGTTATTTGATAAAGAGTATCAGCTGTTAGAAGATCCAATATATAATATGTTGAGTCACTGGTTGTGTTAAGTATGGTATTTGCACCATCCATAACAAGGAGAGGATACCTCACTTTGGGACAGAATGGTCCATTTCGGTGTACCTGGTGATAAGGGAATATCAGCAACAAAACTCATACCAAATCTCAAAGATTATAAAAATACACAGAAATCTTACCCATTCAACAGAGACGCCAGTCTGCCAGATGTGAGTAACATTGTAGTCAACACTGGAGTACGAGTCTGTTAGAGAAAATAAACATTGATGATAACCTATTCCAATTGAATAGATCTAGAGTTAAAGTAGATGGAAAAAATCGCAAACACAGATGAGTCATTTGAACTTCTCAAAGAAAGGGCGGCTAATCTGGTCTGTACCCAATATGAGGTAATTCTATTGATTTAATTAGCATGATGCTGATACAATCATATTGTGAATTTTTAGAAATGCATGTAAACCCTAACACTGTGCATATTTATGTTTTAAATCACTGTATTTATGTACAAACAATCGTTTCACAGAACTTTACAACACGTGACGTCATATTAAATATACATCTAGGTCTATTATATTCCAATAAAACTGTATCCTGTATCATCATGGTAACACATTGTTTTCAAATACTAACTACGGTGCTGCTAAAATAACCATTGATTTTAAATTAGTTTAGTAAATTCAACTGAATTGACTAGTTACCCAGACAAGGCAATGTTAAATGATGGCTTTGTATTCTCATGTTGTATTCTTCCGTTGCTTTTCCTCTGTTAGTCAAAATATTTAGTTTGATGTTGTAACGGATGCCTCTGAAGAAATCGTAACTGAACTCTGTGATAAGAAATGAAGTCAACATTAATATATTGTTAGATTATCTACCTCTTACATTATTATTATCATTTTCGGGGATTAACAGTTGTCCCTATACACTACGAGGTGATCCAAAGAGACATGAAAAGAAGAAGGCCTCGTAGAAGAGGGGACAGTGAAAGTACGCTCCATGCACTAGGTCGACTACCGCAGGTAACCGTGTCGACCCAGCGCATGGATGGCAAGAATAGACATCCATGGATAAGAGACCTACCCATTAGTCTGCTTATCCATGGATATAGCAAGGCAGAAGGAAGAGGAAATAAGAAGAAGAAATCGAGGAAAGATACAAAGGGAAGTTGAAGAAAAAGGGCGCCAAACTAAACAAAACCTACAATATAACAAAAAGAAGGCCTACCTAGATGTAGCCTCGGGACAATGAGGGGGGTGGGGGTTCGGCAATAATGTTCCAAACCCCTAGTCTGATAATCAGACCCCTTTCCCTCAACTACCTCTAACATTATTACACTAGTGTCTATTCAGGTAATTCGTCTACAAACCTCTTCGTTGTCCAGGGTAGGTAGGAATGTCTGCATTTGCACTGGAAATGTTTAGATTTTCTATCGATATTCCGTACCTGAATTGAATTATTTAAATGTTATGATTGCGAAGAAGATATTAAAACATAAATGCATAATAATATGAATGATTTATTGTTAGAATTTATGTTTTAAGAAATTATTGTTGTTCAATTTCTTTTACATGTAAAAATAATTAATCTCCAGGCTACATTCTTGTTATTAAGACACTATTTAAGAAGTTCTCTGATGGTAATGATCTTTTATATTACTCTTTCAGTTGATTTTACCAGTTTTTCTCACCTTAGTTCCCCGTCTGTGCCCGAAAGCTCACCATCGTCATAATCTGAATCCCATTCGGAGAAAGTGACTTCACAGCCTCTGACGTCACAGTCGGTGATGAGGGGAGGATTTCTAAATCTCGGTAAATTCAGAGGAACTTTGTCTGTCATCATAGAGAGAGATTTTGTTATTGGAGTAAACTGACACGCCTCTGGAGTGATGTGAAATGACAAGAAATGCCACTAGTGTAAGGTTGACAAATGAAAAATATGTCTTAGGCACTTTGCACAAATTAGCTTTTAATTTAATCTCCAGTGATTGTATATGTTCAAATAAATAATAATATTTTTATTTACCTTCATTACATAGGTTTTCATTATTGCATCCGTTGAAACACCTGCCGTTCTTACGATCACAGGCGTCGCCATGGCAATAGTTACATCTGCTAAGACAGTTTGGTCCGTAACTCCCAGCGGCGCAACCTATAAAAAGTTATTAGATTGAAAATAGAAATAATTTTGTAGATTGAGGACTGAAACTTGACCCAATTGAAAATAGGAGCAGGTTCGAGGCAACAGCTAAGCCAATTGGGGTAGTCACCACGGCAGCCAGGGAACAGCGAAAGCGCAGCATGGGAGCCCAACTGACCGCTTTGGAGGCTAATTCTACTACGGTGTAACTGCGAAGAACTACTCTGGGCATCTGCTCCTATTTGCCTAGCGCGGTGCCTAACTGCGGAGCCACCACTGTTATAATATTAATATAATACTACAGTCGTGGCTAGGGGCCGCGCATCCGCAGTTAGGCAGCGCTCTAAGCAAATAGGAGCAGGTGAACCGAGTATTTCTGTGCAGTTACGCCAGAATAGAATTTGCCCCCAAAGTGGTCAGTTTGGCAGCCACACTGCGTTCTCGCTGCTCCCTCCTATTTTCACTTGGGGAGGCTACAGAAACGACTATATACATCTCAATTAACTACTATAATGCTTTAATGTCATACAAATTTACAGTGAAACAAGTGTGACAGATTAATCTATCCAATTTGTACAATACTTTTTAATGAACAGCTATCTGTAAATAAACTTAATCAAGCTGTGTAACTCATTTTTCCTACAAAATTTATATACCATATACATATAGTACAGCAGAGCAAAGATTAAATACTGAAGTTATTTATTTATTTGAAACCGTAACTGGTAATTTGACCACTGGTAAATTGAGATTTTACGAAAAATTCATTAGTTTGTCGACACATTCTAATGAAGAGCAGCATTGTTCCACTTTTTTTTATAATAAAATATAAGTATATTATTTTATTTTAAATTGGGTGTCATTTAGAACTGGGTAACACTATTTCAATTTGAAATACTACTTCATTTTAATATACTATTGTATTAATATACTATATCATTTTCCTATACTATTCCATTTTAGTAGACCATTTCATTTTAGTAGACCATTTCATTTTAACATACTATTAACCAGGGGTCAAACTACCAATAACCATTCGAAACGATATCCAAACCATGCGAAGAAGTCCTGAATAAGGCATCAAAAATGAGTCTATGAGTTCTACTAAAAAAGGAAAACTTTGATGTAACTTATACCAATCCCTAAGCAAAGTTAAGGAACCATTTAAGTTTTTATAACAATTGAATTTACCTTTTGTGCATACCGGCGGCTGGTATCCTGGATGACAAGAACAACCTTTCGGATCACGCAAACAGAACATAAAGGAGAGACAGGTTACTGAACTGTATCCCACCAATGACTTTATTTTCTTGCATTCCATTTGACATTCTGCTCCAAATTTATTGTCTGGGCAAACTTTGGAAGTAAAGAGAAAGGAATCTGATTATCATAGTAATCTGATTATCATAGTAATCTGATTATCATAGTAATCTGATTATTATAGTAATCTGATTATTATAGTAATCTGATTATCATAGTAATCTGACTATCATAGTAAACTGATTATCTTAGTATTTGATTATCATAGCAATTTAATTATCATAGCAATCTAATTATCAATTTAAAAATCATAGAATTTAATTATCATAGCAATCTAATTATCAATTTAAAAATCATAGAATTTAATTATCATAGCAATCTAATTATCAATTTGATAATCATAGAATTTGATTATCATAGTAATCTAGGTAATTGATAGTGATAATATTTATTGAGAAAAGAAATCAAGCCTCTATAGGTATAATTGAATAACTTTTTGGGCAAATTGCATTAAAAACACAATCTGAAAAATAATTTTCGTCTAGATCTATATTTATAAAAGGAAGAGATTTATAATGCAATCATGCTTACAAAGAAACAGGAGCAAACAAGAACACAAAATTAAATACACTTATAATCCTCTATATAGAATTTATTCAGATCTTTTTTAAACAACGAAAGTCTCTCTGCAGATTTAATATAATCAGGCAAGTCGTTTAATTTTATTATACCAGCATAGTGAGGCAAACGCCTTGTCATTTGCAGTCTCCTCCTTGACGGCACAAAATCAGAACTATGTCTGGTATCATAAGTATGCTGACTAGTGGATGATGTGCATTGCTTTTTGAAAAAGGAAAGATTTAAAATATAATCGTGGATGTCATGAATTTTAAGATTATTAACAAAGGATTGGTATGTGATAAATTATCCGTATTATAAATCTTCTGAAGCACAAGCAAAGGTTGCAAATGACAAGGATTAGTTCCACCCCAAATCAAGTCCATCGCTTTATTGCAGATCACTATTTTGTGAATAATTTTAATAGTATTGATCGTACAGTAGTGAAACTTTGGTCACTGGAAGATTGCTTCTATGTTAGTATCTTGCTGAAATATTTTTTGAATACATGAGAAAATTGGAAAGTTATGAACGTATATGTATTTTGAAGGCATTTTAACTGTCCATCGCTTTATTGCAGCTCTGTGAGAAGGCCAAAAAATGGGCGATAAACTTCTACGAGGGTAAAGAAAGGGAAGAGAACTTCTACATTTATAAGAGGGTAAACTTCTTTTTACCCTCTTATAAATGGGCGATAAGAGGGTAAAAATTGTAACAGGTCTTGCAGTAGGGATGACTCGCTATATTTAGCTAATGAATTTGGGAGGGATAAGAGAAACATAGTTTCTATTTTGGAAGATCCCGACACCAACCCAAGGAGAGATGAGGGTACGAGGAGAAGCTTTTCCCCTCAAAATATGCGAAAACTACCCAGGCAGCCAAATAACACTAGTGCCACCATTTTCGACAAGTCATTGGTTATTCGTCCAATAGTTGGTGGGTTAAGTGACTTTTGACTTCAAGTCATGATGCAAAGGTCCCCTTTGGCATGAATGTTCTTTAGGGTCATAGAAAACATTTTATCCAAAGACACAAGTGAGATCACTCTTTGTATTTGAAATATACGCGTTTTTCAAAATGACTGCCGGCCATACACTAGAACCCATATCTTTGCTTCTAGGAAAGTTGTAATGGCAAAATTATTATCAAATGATACATTTTTGGGGCTAGAAAAATCAAAATGACACATATTTTGCGCATCGGTGTTGTAACGTCACGAGGATCCATTATAGTTTGTTTAGTTTTAGTCCGCTACTGTATATTGACTATATTCGTACCTGCCTGCCAAAGTTTCGCTTGAGTAGTCTTATACAAATAAATTAAATAATAATAATACTTCCGAAGCCATGTTTGGAATAAAACAGATTTGGAGAAAAGCACTTATATTTGAAGACGTCTGCCTGGTGTACATTAACTGAAATAATATCATTTATTTAAAAAAAGGAGAAATGAACATTTAAAGCAAATATTTAACTAATACAAGTATGTTTTAAACGTTAAACCTTTCTGAAATATATTCAATGAAACTCAGCATCGAGTAGACAAATAGCGTAAAGCCTATTTAATGTCTAGAAGTATAGGATATAAATTAGTCTGCCAGTGAATAGGTTTAATTTTCTACGACTAAAGATAGAACCAGTTTTCTATGAGATCATTCTTGAGGCGATACTAATACAAATGTAAAAGTGCAAAACTTTAAAGATATAAGTGCAAAGAGAAGACGGACATATCAATAATAAATATTAATATATGTGATTATAATAAAGGTACAGAGAATAAAAGAATTATTGGACGATATAGGTATTAAGTACCTACTGTGCTAGAAAAACTGAGTTAGGTATTTAACTATTTATACATTTATAAAACCGTGAAACAATGGAAAAGAGACGAATCAAATTAAATAACTATTGATCTATATTGATTATTAGGTATATAAAATTAACTTACATCAAGGTTGGGTCCAAACTACGGTATTTTGAGGTGAGGATTATGAGGAATTTGCCGTGTGTGCCTGTAATATATAGGACTGCCCTGTAGGGAGGTACCTACCTACAAAGTATTAAAGTTTTATATAATGCTGATGTATCGCATAAAATAGTGTTTTTCTTTCTATTATCGAAGAAATTAACAATATTGTTAGCATATTTACGTATGACAATCAAATAATTGCACTGTTTGTTCTATTTTAATAATGTATTAGTATTACACACATTTCAGGATCCACGTGACGTTACACCTTCCTAGGGTGTTTAGGGAGGGTTGAGGAACCTGTGCGCGAGCATACCTGTAGTTATTATATTATGCTCTGCTCTATGCTACCTCCATATCAGTGAGGCTGACCCAGTTGAACGGGAAGTTGTTGCTCCTCATCGCTCCTTAATATGTCTTCACCAGAATGTGAGTTGAAAAGACTCGAATTCTCAGAGAGTGACTGCTGCGATAAAAACTCTCACTCCCAGCCCCAAAAAACCCTCAAATTTGGAAGTACTTTCAAAAGGCATCAACTCATACAATTTTTGAGCTAGATTTCAATTTCATCTCAGAAAATATATAAGAGATTTTTTCAAGAACATTGATTTTAATTCATATGTATTATTATACCTTCTCACACATTGAAAAATTTGAAAAAAAACCGTCAGGAACCTGTAGGAGTTGATGCTTCTTAAAGTCTAAAAAATATATTTTTCAGGAGCGCCAATTAACTGAAATGTTGGTGGAAAAAATTGTCTAACTGAAATAATTCTGGTTCCATAAATTAGCGTTGGAACTCTTCTTTGGGTATTGTGTCCTCCTTTTGATGCATCTATTCAACAAATTAGTTGATGTGAGATTCAAATAAACCTCAATACCTGTGCTGACAGGTCTTTCGGCAGACTTGACAGGAATAATTTACAATATTGTAAGTCTTTTTTTTGAAAAACTTGTAGATTATTTTTAGCTCTAATATTTTAACACGTTATTCAGGAGACTAAGACATCACTTTATGCAGAAAAAAAACATTCTTTTTCAGATTTGAAGGAGATGGACCCCTAAAACCCAATACATTGCTTCAAACGATTAGTCTTGGAATAAAATGCATTGAATTGAAATGTAAAGAATTATTCGCTCTTAAAATGTAAGAAAAATTCTCCGTCGAGTCTTGTAATTGTTAGAAATGTTTATGGTGAAAATGTTATTATTCAAGATTTAACCGATTGTCCTAATTAAATCTTATAATTTTTCGTATCTGTTTATTCTACGATGATTGTTTTTGTTTTCCTGGAGATGATTTGAAGAAGTCTAATTCAGTATGAAATTTCTCGCTCTGAGGTTTCCCATTTATTAATTGTAACTTTAGTTTAGATTATTTATCAAACTCACATGTTTGGCAGTTCTTGCCCATGGTGCCAGAAGAACAGACGCATTCTCCAGTGTCCGAATCGCACTCTCCGTTGTTGAGACAATCTCTACACCAGCCAGAGCAATTGGCCCCAGAACGATCCTTCTTGCACCCTGTGTGGTAAATTCGAGAGAAATATTTAAATGGAGATATTTTCTTTCAAGTTATTAAAACAATTCCATTTTAAACTTCAGTCAGCTAAAAGGAAGATGTGAAAAATGATTAAAAGATATCACAAAGAAAAATTTTATGGAGTAAATTTTCTATAAAAAAAAATATTATTCGTTTGTAAATAAAAATCAATACTCTTTAATGAAAGAGTCACTTTAACCCTAGTAACCAAGGACTGGTCCAGGCAGACCAGTCCTCTCTACAACTGTTATAAAATGTTAACAAATTGACTTTTCGATATCTTGTCTTTATAAAAACCTTCATTTGATATTTACACACCCATTGGTAAACACCAAAGAATAATTATCTATTTGAAATAAAATTAACTAGCGAAGATAAGAAACAAATATTTCTTAGGTTTTCTAACTATTTGTACAAAAGCAATTTTTCCCACCCATCAATAAAATCCTTAAAACATTCACAACAATGTATAAAACTTTTTAATGAAAGTTTAGCTGTGGATATAGTCGTTCTACAACAACAACAAAAAAATACCAGAAAGAAACATTATTCACCTTCAATAGTTTTTGAAGCATACTAACTTAAAGTGTGTTCTATCTTTTATGAGACACAATGTATATTTAAATAAATGCTCATAATATGAGAACCTTCTAATTTAGATAATGGTATGTATTTTGTTGAAGAGTAAAAATCATGAAATAGTTTTCAAATTGGGTTTAAAATAAAATTATTACTATTTTTACATGTGGACAGTTTACTCTGCAAGATAAATAATTAAAATATAAAATGAACCGATAACATAATTTTGAAAATAGAAATTAAAATTTTAGAGATTCTGCTTACATCAAATTGTAGCAATTGCTATAAACTTTCATTTAAAGTTGGTTGAAGTAAATTGAAGAAATAAGGAATGAGAAGTGACATTTCCTAAATAATAATAATTTAGTTGCAAATTTATAAATGATTATATTGAAATAATATAGTGCAGTTTCTCGTTACAAATAACATGTTATCAATAGTATCAATAAAGGCATATTATCCGCGTCCTCAGATTTAGCTAAAGTTGTTCATTCAATGATGACGATAATTATTATTTTAATGAATAGTAAAGTACCTGTTGTTCAATCAGTGAGAGTTCAATTAATATAATGGGTTTAAGATTACATTCAAATGCATACATACATATATATATATATAAACAATACATTTAATTTATCAAAAATTATATCTGACTCTTTAAGTCACTTTCACACGAGAGGTTTTCCCATATCGCTGTAAAGTAAAAGCTGCATGAAGAAAACAGCGAAACTTAGCGGACTTACAAAACACATTCTTCTATTCACACGTGGTGTTTCTGGAGCTGTGTATATATTTTATACCCGATATCCAGCGTGTGATTTCAAAAATCTCAGTATAAACTTCATGCCGATGTTTTAGCTTACCATTGAGTTCAATTAATAATATTCGTGTGACCTCCTATCAATGATACTGCACAAAATTATTAGTTTTTCTTGTCAATTAATGTTTCTTTGATTTTTCTATTCTTTACACCAACTTTATGAGGTGATGTTTATAAAATGGCTATTTAACCCATTTTGTGACAGACCGATAGACAGGCAGTCAGACAGACGGACGCAGCTCTTATTATAGTATAGATAATATTTATAGGTAAGCAAGATACAAAAGTAGATATGTATATATAAGCCTATAAAATAGTATAGATATGAGATTAGAAAATATATAAATTGTGTATCTTTAAATTAAAATTAGGTTTCCTGAGGATGATTTTTGAATAAATCGAATGCTTGAAAAGAAATGGCAGTTTTTATTATTACTCTTGTTTTACATTTTATTTTGAAATTGCGGTTTCCAAGGACAAAATCTATTATTCTCACCTCTCACAATAAGTCGGGCAAATGAGTGACTGTGATTGTCATACCCCTTATACAGTCCCTGGTCAGAGAGAGAGACAGAAGCTATCTCTATACTATTTCCTCGAACTGTGCCGGAGATGGGAGCCTCGGGCAATCTCAATGGTTTGTGAATTTGATTACTGTACTGCAGTGTAACTGATTCTTCTAAACTGGCAGTGACAGTTGGAAAGATAGCATCAATTCCATCTGAAATTTCAGACAGTTATTTAAATGATGAATGGAATTATTTAATATTACATAGCTAATCAATTTATACACTAGCTACGTATAATCAGTTGAAGTTTAGCTTAACAAAATAAAATTTGAAATCACTTCATATTGAAGTCTGGGAGAATAATAAAGCATTAATTATCTAACACGTTTGTTGTCAGAGTCATTTAACGACGCGTACTCCGTGTGCCAACAGCCAAAGCAGATATTTAAAGTTCTTCAAATCAGAATGAGAGCAAGTTTTGTCTGTGTTTCATATATACATATACATATGACGGTTCTACGAAAATTCCACTGAGGAAAGTTCCACTGCGGAAAGCTCCACTGTGAAAATTCCACTGAGGATAATTCTACTGAATTTAAATAAATATATAAATTGAACTGCTTATTTTCTAAAACAATACTTTGGAAGTTATAATCTTCATATTATTTGAGATTTTCGTGATATTCATTACACTGTTTCTCTTTAAGTTGTTTGATAAAATGTAAGTGAATATTATTATATAAATTTTATTGATGTACATTTTCTTTATGCAACACCTAAAGAAAATGTATTCCACTTCAGATGAAGATAATTCTACTTAAAAAAAACTTTGAAGAAATTTTATTTAGCTTTTTGTTCTGCAAATTTAAGGTTATTTTCATTTGGAATGTAAGTTTGAGTTTTAAGAGGGACAAATAAAAATATATGTTATACGAGACGATAGTGGAACGTAACTCTGGTCAACTTCGAGATTTTGCTGTAAAGCTTTTAAAAAAGTAGTACCAATTATATATACAAAAACACAGATCAAATAATGTAAGAATAAATGTTGCTTCACACAAATATAGCTCAAATTCTCATATCCTTATTGGTTAAAAGAAATTTAAGCACAAAACATTATCCTACTCTCTGCTAGATTAACATTGAACAGACCAAGATAATTATTTGAATGAAGTTAACGTTTCCTAGCTATCAAGTTACAGAAATAGTATCTATCACCTATCCAGGTAAAATAATTTAGCAAAATATATTTTGGACAGTAATTAAGTCATTTGGACGGAACAGTACTGTTTTTGGAAAAATACGACTGATACTAAATAATTACAATTAGAAATAAATAATTACATTTACAACTAAATACAATTATAAATAAATATAATTTTTAATAAATATAATGACAAATAAATATAATTACAATTAAATACAAATTACAATAATTATAAAAAAATTAGAAATCATAATATAATTAGAAATTATAATATAATTAGAAATTATAATATAATTAGAAATTATAATATAATTAGAAATTATAATATAATTAGAAATTATAAAATAATTAGAAATTATAATATAATTACAATTTATAATATAATTACAATTCATAATGAAAAATAATAAATACAATACAATTTAATATTGGATTTTGTTTAGAGGAATTTTCCTAAGTGGAATCTTCCTCAGTGGAATTTTCCCAATTGGAAATTTTCTCAGTGGAACTTTCTGCAGTGAAATTTTCCCAGTGGAATTTTCTGCAGTGGAATCTTCGGTGCACCCATATGACATCTTTTACATCAAAATAATAACAGACATGTATTATTGTTTATATTAATGTCAGTGAGGTCGATTAACTTAATTAACTTAATACTGGATTAATAATTCAGGGCTGAACAAGTCCATGGAAAACTCATTAGAACTAGTCTACAGACACCACCACAACCAAGTATACGGATATGCACTGGCTAATCTAATGGCACGCGCAAGTCTACCCTAGCCTACGGAGACTAACAAATCTACGGATGCTTTAGTTCCAAATCCCAATCCTAGCATATGGACGCAGCAAACAAGTCCATGGAAAACTCATTAGAACTAGTCTACAGATACCACCACAACCAAGTATACGGAGATGCACTGGCTAATCTAATGGCACGCGTAAGTCTACCCTAGCCTACGGAGACTAACAAATCTACGGATGCTTTAGTTCCAAATCCCAATCCTAGCATATGGACGCAGCAAACACAAATCTTGGCTACATAAGCGATAACAAATTGTTACGCACGAATGAAGTACAAAAGATTATCACTGCAGCGGAACTGCACTCGAGAACTACTTTAACCAACACTACGGACCAACCTGACTCATGACACAAGCTGAGTAACAATTAAGAAAATAAATAGATTAAACTAATTCTTTTGTTTGATTGTCTCATTTATTATTTCATCATTTGTTTTATATATTAATTAGAACTGGAAAAGAAGAAAATAAGAGGATAGGCCATACAGTATTTTAATTTTAAAAAGTAAGAGTTTGGCTTAGAAGTGGATATAATGAAACACTTTCTGAGACCAGAGAGAGAACCAAACACAAAAATCTTACACGCTCATAAAATAAATCACTCCCAAACTTTGGTGAATCAGGTATTTCTATATTAGGAACAGCTTTGCAATCCTCGCTTGCAAAGTGCACTTTAAACAGACGCCTCATGTAAGGTATTGGTGCAGTTCTAATGCAGAAGTTTTGTGATGGTTGGCTGCCTGTTCATTGTTCAATTTGCTTCTAGAACTATTACTGCATCAGATCGAAACTAATCACAAATTGAAAGAGAAGTAAATCGTTGCGAACGATTGCATCAATATTTATCAGGATCTAAGTTTCTTCTTAAAACTGATCACAAGTCCCTAGCAAAGTATTTTCATCTACCAGTGGCATATCACAACATTGCTATGCTCGAATTAAACGTTGGGCTTTGAGATTATCTCATTTTCATTTTGATTTTCAATTCATTAAAGGGGAAGACAATGTTAACAGTGACTTTTTGAGTAGATTTCCTTCATCCCAAGTAGAGATTCGCGAGCAGCCTTACGAATTAATATTTGTTATGGATTCATTAAACGATGATCTCATCACTTGGAAAGATATTCAGAGGCATTCAGATAATGATATTGATTTTAAAATGTTTAAAAATTATATAAAATTTGGCTTCCCTAATGAAGTGCACCATAGCTTGGCAGAATTCAAGTCTAACACGCAAAATTTGTCCATTTTCATTTTCAATGAGTGCATTATGTACAGGGATAGGGTAGGGTATTCATTCCCAAATATCTTCGAAAACAAGTTTTGCAACAGTTACACCAGGGCCACCCTGGTATATCTGCCATGAAATCAATTGTTAGAGCATTGATTTGGTACCCGTCAGTTGACGATGATGTGGTTAATTTAGTAAAAAGTTGTAATTCATGTCATCAAGTTCTGGCTAAGACTGCTCAAAATTGTCATACTGAATGGCCCAAGCCACATAGACCATGGTCTCGAATTCACATAGACCATTTTGTATTCGATAACAAAATTTGCCTTGTGGTAATTGATGCCTTGAGTAAATACATTGAGTGTGAAATTGTGAAGAACACCAGTTCAGCTGAAACCTTTGAAACCTTGAGAGCAACTTTTAGCAGGAATGGATTGCCAGATCTTGTTGTTTCTGATAACGATACTTGCTTCACATCATCTATGTTTAAGGATTTCTTGAAAAGTAATGCCATAGAGTCACCATATGACTACTCCTCCCTATAATCCATCTTCCAATGGTCAGGCAGAGCGCTCCGTTCGCATAATTAAAGATTTGCTAAAAGAGAAAAACTTGGTTCATACAGAAGTCGATAATCAAATGTTCTCCTTTATAACATAAATGTGCCTCTTTCAGTTACTTTCGCAAAGTGTTGCTCTCAATGAAAGGAATTTGATAACAGTAAAGGAAAAACTCAATCCATATTACGTGTCTGATATGAAGCGGGAAGAAAAATCCATCCCAATATTTGATGTTGGAGATGATGTGTTGGCTCTGAATGTTCGTGAAGGTGACAAATGGATAAAAGGTATCATTTTCAATAAATCATGGAACAATGTTTATGAGGTCACTATTAATGATTTTAATACAGTTTAGAAACGTCACAAACACCAACTTTTACCGCTAACTACATCATCTTCAGTTTAATTTTTTTTGTCGTGAGTCTGATTTAACTAGTTTGGCAATTTTCACTTTAAAGATTGATTCAATTAGTATAGTTGAAAGTGTTATTTACTTGGATAACTTCATATGGATAGGCATTGGTTTGCCAATAATTGCTTATTTTGTTATTATAGTTATTATATAAACTCTTTCTATATAATATAATGTAATGATATTTTTTGAAGAGAGGAAGTGTTGTGTGGTGGTATTCAGTACATTTGTTAGTTTGTACATATCTCAATTATGTACGCTGTTGCCACATAGCAACACCTCTCTCCCCTCCCTCCACGTATATGTGTGTAACCACTCCAGTACATGGAAGTACTACTAGGCTCCAGAATAGATAGTTGAACGTACAGTGTGTCATTCCTTCTCCATTCCTCTACTCTTGCCATTACAACAGACACTAATATTATCATCGGAAGATAATGCACTAATTAATTTTCTAACTGTTGAGAATTAGGAATTTATAAATTAGGAACAGTTTAAGAAGAACACTAATATTATCATCGTAAGATAGTACACTGAAGAACTTTCAAAACAACAGTAAATGATAACAGAAAAGAGTATCGCTTTCAATTGATATACAGGGTAGGTGCTAAAAAGTATCTATTATAAACTTTCTTTCATTTGAAGTTATTATTTTTGCTATCAGTAAGTCCCAGAATAATTTTTATTAGATTCGAGATATTTAACTATGAATGTAACTCCATTTTCTTTCCATTATAAAATGTATACATTTTTAGCGCCCACTCTGTATGATGATTTTATTTATATTAGACTATTTGTTAAATTATCATTTAATAACCTAGTGACTAAGAGTAGGAATTCTTCTTCTACTTTGTTACCTAAATAATTTTAATTAATCAATATTATTAAAATTTATCATATTTTATTTTGTTCAGACAACATAACATAAAATTTGTTAATTGTCTTTTTTGAAGTTCATTTCAATTGAATAATAAACAGAAAATGTACTCAATTGCACCACATCGAATAACAAAACAATGCAATATGACATAGGAATAACTTATGAAACTCTTCAATAAATAACAGAGTGACTTAAAATATTTACCATTTATATTTTTGTAATACTTACCATGTCTGTTCCATAAGATAGTCGTGATGTCCCTTTCTATGTTGGACCCCATGCATCTTACCACTCCACCATATACTGTTCTATTAATTTGCAGTGCGTTAACTGAAGAGTCACTGTCATTGTATATCCTAAGATATTCTTGTTCAGAGTAATCCCAAGTTGTAATATTTGGTTTAGCAGATGAGCTTTTCAAACTTTCCAGGCTATTAGGTAAGCAAGCGAGATCATGGAGCGGATAATAGGGGTAAAAAGCCATGACCATCTCATCGGTAACTGCGCCTGCGAATAAACACAAATAGTTTAAAAAAAGTCTGGAATATTTATATTTATCTTTCTAGCTTTCCTTAATGATAAAAAAACATATCCTACTTCTTACACCTATTAAGTATGTACAACATATATGTATATTTAGTAGGTCATCTATATAAATTTATGACAAATAAAATAATATTTGCTTCTGACGAACCAAATTAAACTGAAACTCAAAATTATTTTTCCAAGAGATTTTAAATTCTATTAATAATAATAGAGAGAGTTCTTATTTATAATATACCTACCTACTGTACTATAATGCTTCATAGTAATATTGCTTTATAATAGTTTATTTATTTGTTTTGCCGATGAACAAGAGCTATATATTTTGTGTCTGGTGAATACATTAAAGAACTAGAAGCTTTAAAATTATGAAAAATAACATTTCATTCAACTGAATAATCCAATGCAACATGGCCAAATTCTAAAAATGAAACTCATATAGAATCCATTATTTTTCTCTAATATGAATTTAATATCTTCATCCATTGCAATTTGAAATGATTTTTTTCAAAATATCAGTTTGATTTAGATTCACCTTGATTTTTGACCGAATCAATCTCAAAATTCTACTAGATGGTTAATTGACATTGATCAATCGTCCCTCCAAATTTCAGGCCATTTGGTTGTGTAACTTATTCAGTTACACAACAAGATGATAAATAAATAAATGGCGTCGAAAATATGGTGCGCAGAAGATTCCAATGGAAATATTCCACTGTGAAAAGTTCCAATGAGGAAAATTCCACTGCGGAAAGTTCCACTGAGGAAAATTCCACTGAGGAAGAATCCACTGTGGAAAGTTCCACCAAAGAAAATTTAATCAAGGAGACTGAGTTGGATTACTATTTCTATAAGATATTGGCGAATGCCTTACATTGATATTTTTTTCATTGATGTTTTATCGATGTTGCTATATTTAACATGTATAAATTGTAGAATGTGTCCACATCATTAATGTGTAAATTGATCTCACTCGTATAACACATTTTTCATTACAACTACTTTAAACTCAAACTTACATTCAAAATGAAAATTAACTTAACTATAATCATATTTGCAGAGCAAGAGGCTAAATATAATTCCATTAATAGTTTTTTTAAGTAGAATTATCTTAATCTCAAGTAGAAGATGCTGAACAATGCTTTTTCTTTAGTTGTTGCACAAAGAAAAGAACAAAGTGTATATATATAATTAATTTATTAGGGGGTTTAACGTCTGCTTCGGAACCAAAGGCCATATCGCTGACGTCAAAAGGAAATTAAATACAAGGGACTGGAAGAAGCAGTCAGAGAGGAAAGTGGCTCTATGAACAAAGTCACTTACCACCGTCGGTGACAATGCTCATGGATGCAGAAAAGCTACTCCGTGAATACAGTCACTTACCAAGAAATGTGACAAAACGGGACACAAGCACCGGTGGCTGCACTCACGGATGGAAGAGAAAAATGAAGAGGTGATAGTAAATGAAGCCTACGAGCCTACCTAACACAAAATTCTAAGACCTCGTAGTTGAAGAGCATAACCCTAGCGTTATCCTCTAAAACTGCAAGTAGCGTTAAAAAAATGATAAACATGGTAAAAATGAAAAAAAGACAATCCATAATCCAAATTGCAACAGTTCGGGGCCCAAGGGACGCCACCCCCCTTCTCTTCCATTCACCACAGACAGCTTCAGGATTGAGCCCCTAGGGGTTATATATATATAGTGAGATTCACTTACATTTCAATAAATCACTTAAAAATAAACAATGATTTTGTAATGCAAATCACAAAAGCTTATATAATATGAAAATGATAATTTCTGAAGTATTCTTTTAAAAGATATGCAGTAAAATTTATGTATTTATGTATATTTAGTGGAACTTTCTTCTTCCGCAGTGGAACTTTCCTCTATGGAATTTTCCTAGAACCCTAAAATGGTTCTAGGTCAATTCGCCGAAAACACATTCGCCGAAAACACATTCGCTGCATGACACATTCGCAAAATATGACAATTTTTTAGCAGTCTAAGGTTTACTAAAAAAATTTAAGTTTATTGAACATCCTGCTTTAAATGAGTATTTAAATTGGATTACATTTTTTATTTACTTCAAAATTAAATGGTAATTAATTGTTTGGTTTCAATGTCATATAAATGCTTGTTCTTAGTCCCATCATAAAATTTTAAAAATATATTTAGTAAGGGTTTTCTCCGTATTGTCGTCAAGATTTTATAAAAGTAATAGTTATATTAATATGCTTAAAACCTAAAAATAAATCTGATTTAACTGTACCTTCAATAGTTGTTGAAATTTTCAAATTTAAAGTTGGGTAGAGTTTTTGTGGGTCACCCTGTATAATGAAAGCTTCACGAGCGACTCACAGTAGCAGACTGATTCTACAATGTAATAGAAGGATTAAAGTTAAGTGAGACCAACACAAAAGAAAATCTTTTTTCTTTTGTAACCGATAATTGTACACATAAAATAGAGTTAATAAACTGACGCAAATAATGCAGCAATAACATTATATGAGTTAATTAAGTTAACGAAAATTCCATAAAGTTTAACCAATAATTTTGTAGAATATTGTAAAGTAAATAATACACTTATATGTACGTTCATCTATAAGTTATTTCATCTGGACATATGAGATAAATTTGTTTATATTTTGATTAATCATATTTTTCGGCGAATGTGTTTTCGGCGAATGGACCGGTCACCCCCTAAAATATACCCTTTCGCATTCTGGGAAGGTAATAATCAGCTCAACCAGATATATATCAATCAAGGAAATATTTCATCAGTAATATATTTTGCTGAATATAGAACATGAACACAAATATCCCTATTAATTATGATAATTGATAATTAAAATATTCTATAGCATACAGAGAATTTGGCTGATAAAACAATCATTTAATTCTAAACTCACGATCAGTCTGAACGAATCTCTCATTGTTGAAATGAAATCCAACGTCTGCGTCTCTGAAATAAATATATTGTTATCATTATCATTTCGAAACATCTTAAACATAGGTCTACAGTTTTTAACAGCTAGGGTTTTTCATACTAAAAATTTTACAATAATGCAATTTTTTAATTGTAAAGTTATCCTTCAGTATCGTATTCACCTGGTTTTTGAGATTACTCTGTTAGAAACTGTTCCAACAAACGTTCCTCTCGTTGCAGTCTTGTTAAAAGTTAGCCTAGTTGTGGCACCAAAGCGTGCTACTCCAGCATGTAGAGCAGAGAGACAGATTAGAGAGTCCTGAAATTAAATAAATGATCACTTCACGAAATAATTTAACGCAATTAATTTCAATATAACTGGTGATGTAATTTCAGTAATTTGCATGTATGATAGTTTATAATCTCACCTGGTGATACACTGATGTGCCAAAAACAACATTCTTGTTTTCAAATGGCCACCTTATGCATTCTTCAGGACAGCTGGAAATGAATACAACAGAAAACTGTTAGCATGGAAGGTATAATGTAGAATTGTACTGTGAAAAAAGTATAACTGATAAGCTTTCCATATCTTATTAAGTTTCACAATTACTGAAAGTTGAGAAATAATATGAAACAAGAAAATAGTAGTTATTGAGCTCATTTAGTACATAATTTGACGATAAATTGAGATATATTTACATGTTGACCTGTTCCATTGATTGATAGAATCATCTTGTGATAGAATCGGCAACAATAGATTTTTAAACTAGGAACAGAATATTTTTTAGTCAATTATACAAATCGATAACAAGAAAGCATTATCATATACTGAAAATCTTATTGTTATTAATCCCGCTCCACACTTTCTTTTCAAAAAACGCCGCGTTAAAAAAATGCTCATTGCAAGAAGCTTAGCTACAATTGATTATAACGGAACCCTTCACACTTGCGTGATAGAAAAAACACTGGTGAAAAAAAGCGTAGCTAAATTGTAGCTAAACTTTTTGAAATGAGTATATTTTCTTACGCGGCGTTGAGAAACACAAGGGTGAACCGGGCCTGACTGATTTTTATAAATAATTTGAAATCTAAAGACTTTATTTGCATCGTGTAATCTTTATTTTTCATATTACAAATAATTCTAATCACAGCTGAAGCTAGTGAGTTCAAAATTAGGTTGTAAAATTAATAATCGATAGTGGAGTTTTTCTCATTAGGATTATGTGGATAAGATTAACTTAATTTCTATTTATCACGTAGATACATTATTGAAAACCCTTGTTATTTTTGGAACTACTCAATTTAGAATTGATGAAAATAATCTCTTTAAGCAGAATCTTTAATAACAATTGATTTAGCTTTCAGAAATAATTGATTTACTATCTTTATATTGTTATAACTTCGTTTAACAATATATTGTTATGTTTATTTATTTATTTATGTAAGATATTAAGAAACTACACCATTTTAGCCTCAAATTAAAAGAAGTCAAGTTCGAATTAAAGGAAGTGAGTTTCGAATTAAAATTAGTGAACTTCAAATTATAGAAAGTGAATTTCGAATAAAAATTAGTGAACTTCAAATAAAAATTACTCAAGTACCAATTAAAATTTTCATCCTTATTTTATAAAATATCATAAATTATGAAAGATGAACTCAAGTAAAAATCAATTCAACCATCTGATAAATTTTAGAATAATATGAATGTTCTACTGTATCCATTATACATGAACTTATTATGAATTGGACGAGTAAATAAATATATGATGAAATAAAACTGCTTTTGCCATTATTCAATATATGTAGAAATTTCCTATTTGTGAATTAACTTTATATATTTCAGAATTGAGAATTTAACAGAAAAAAAATACGATATTTTAATTTGTAATAGAACTTTTTTAATTTGAAGTTGATCTGTTTTAATTTGAAATAGAACTGTTTTAACTTATAGTTGACTTTTTAAATTTGAACTCGACTAATTTTAAATTGAAGTTCACTAATTTTAAATTGAAGTTCACTAATTTTAATTCGAAATTCACTTCTTTTAATTTGAAGTTGACTAATTTTAATTTGAAATTCACTTCCTTTAATTTGAAGTTGACTAATTTTAATTTGAAATTCACTTCCTTTAATTTGAAGTTGACTAATTTTAATTTGAAATTCACTTCCTTTAATTTGAAGTTGACTAATTTTAATTTGAAATTCACTTCCTTTAATTTGACGTTGACAAATTTTAATTTGAAGTTGACTTTTTTAAATTTGAGGATAAAATGGTGTAGAAGTGACATTATTATTTTCAAGTAGGAACTGTACACTATACAGTAACCGTAAAATGCTTGATTGATATAAAGTCTTTGCCTAATTATTCTAATATTTTCGGTTCACTCCTAAATTGAACTTTAAATATACAGAGGATTTCAAACTTTATCTAAACTAGTGCAGTACCTGTTATTGAATCTAAATTATATTCGGATGCAAGTATGTATTATTAATACACATATTCTGATTAAACAAAAAAAAAAAAAATCTCTCAAAAGCCAATATATAAATTCATTTCAAAAATAATTATTGTCAATATTATTGTAGCCCGTAGTCATGATACTGCCTCAAATGATTTGTTTTTCCTTTTAATATGTATTTCATAATATATGTGTGACACACAGATAGACGGACGTGACTCTTATTATAGTACTAGTGTATTTGCCCGTTAAAAATAACGGGTCATCCATCATCAATACCAATTTATTACCCATTATATTAGGTTACTTTTGTGAATTCAATTCAATTTAAATTTTCTGATGAGTCTTATTTAATTTATAAATGAAATACATTTAAAAATTGAATGAAAACAGGATATACATATAAATATTAAGTCAAAATATTCCCGTGCGTATCATAGTTACATTCTTCATGTTTAATACCCATAGTGTAAAAGCGAACACCAAATAAGTAAATAACTAAACACACTAAGGAAATTATTAGTATAGATAGATTATAGATATTATTATGTTCTTATGATGCAGGTAACAACAGGTGAGATAATTACCTATAGAATGTCTGATATACAGGGTGACCCACAAAAAAGTGTATCCAATTTTGAATTTATGAAATGAAGAGCGAGTGACACGACAAAAAAGGTTTCCATTCATTTATTTTTCTAGAGCTTTCGAATAATTCAATATTCATCATCAATATCCTAATTTTGACTAATTCTAAACAAATAAGTAGAAATAAAAATTATTATTGATACCAAAATTAATAAAGTCTCCAAACTAATTAACAAATAATAAAGAAAAATCATAGTAAAATAATAAGTTATTAACCAAAAAGAGCTAAATTAAATGAACTCGCTTTATTCATTGAGCGATGGCGACAGTTTATGAATGTATATATATATATATATATAGATTCCAATAAACGAATATCACACTGGTTTGAAGTTTGCAAAATTTTGAAATTATCTTCCTTAATTGGGTGGTTATAATTGAAAGAATGATTACGAATTGAACTATAAGGTTGGGACTCGGGAGATATAGGGATTATTAGTTCTAAAGGATATTCCCTTATGCTGGGAAATTCTCACCTTTAACTACATCATGGTTAAAGGTTAGTTAAAGGTGAGAATTTCAATAGCCAGTTAATTTGTATATCTATACGCTTTAATTTCCCTAATTCATATTCAAAAGTAATGAATTATTATCTGGATTGGTATAAAAATGTCGAATTAAACAATTTTCTAAGTAACCACTGTACTTACATGATGTTGAAGTTAGTGCCCGATTGTTTGAAGGTTCTTGTGCATATTTCGTTTCCTTGGACCAAGAACACTTGATTGAAACTCAAGAAGAGGAGAAACAGAAAAGTTTCTCTGTTTGGTGAGAGCCTCATTCTATTCAACTGATCTCAAAGAATGGTATGACTCATTAGGGTTCACATTAGTTGATTAACTGAATTTACTTTGAATTCAAAAATTTAAATCGAATTTAAAAATAGTGCATCACTGTATATGTATAATTTTAATTATTGGCTTCCTTCTTAGAAATCTTAGTGAATTTATAAAATGAAGAGCGAGTTACACGACGAAAATTAGAAGCATCTATAATAATTCTTATTTCTACTTATTTTGTTTAAAATTAGTCAAAATTAGGATATTGTTAATGTATATTGATTTATTCGAAAGCTCTAGAAAAATGAAAGGATGGTAAGTATTTTCGTCGTGTCACTCGTTCTTCACTTCATAATTTGAATATGTATACAATTACATTTATTTCTGAAGCAGTTTTGAATGTGAATTTATAGTTACAGCTTCAATAATAATATCCAAGATTAAAACATGTTGATATTTAATCAAATTCTGCTTGAATTAAGATCACTTTTTTCGGTTATCAGGGTATAATCTCAATGAATCTCTATAATTTATGCAATTTAATTTGTTTTGCATTTATTAATAATATTCAATGTTAATATTACTAAAATTGAGAAATGCTGGAAATGGTAAATAACGAGCCGATTATACAACATAAATGTTGTAAAACATATAATTAAAGAGTTAAAATATATATCTCGATGTTTGTAACTTGATATTAAAGAGAAACAATCATTAATTAGAATAGAAATACAGGATGCAACATTCATAAACACTTTATTAACGGATGAGACTTTTAATAAGGTTTTGCAACTTAGGATTTAGATTAATATTATTGAAACGTACTTCAAGATCTGCCTCGTGTTAATAATGCAATTGAAGGGTGGCACAGAGCGATGCACAACTAATAATATTTAACTTTTACTTAATGCTTTATTAAGGTTCATTTCGTGAATATGAAGTCCTCCTAAGTAAATTATTATTTATGTCATTTTTAATTTCATGTTTATAATTTTGATTTTATCTACAGTTTCATGATTTTATGTTTTTATATATCAGTCTTGCAATAAACAATAAATAATTGAATGTATATAAAAACTGTTCCCATAGAAATTTTGTATATCTTGAAAGATTATAAAATCAACGGATATCCCATAGAAGCAAGACTGATAAGAATTTTCAATGTTTTCAACATCTCAACTTAAAGGATAACATTAAATATTTTGAGAAGTATATATTATAAATCCATTGAGAAATATAATAAAATAATGGTTTCTGGAGTAATTATAACTATTAGGTAAAAAGGAAAGACTAATTATCGACAATTAGGTATTACTGTAATATCAATTTTAACCGGTTAACAAAGCCTATATCTACCAAATTAACATCCGTCCTAAATGAAAAACATAAATTATTAAAAGAAAAAACTGGCATATAAATACTATTTTAGTCCTTTTTCAAATCAATACAAAAATATATTTGGTATTTATGTAGGAACAAAGTTAAGAAAGGCCGGTATATTTAAAGTAGTGACATGAAATATATAAAGTAATCTAAAAATGATGTGCTTAGAAAACACACGTCAAACTCATTAGGGTTAAGTTCTATTTTTTAACACCTTATGCGGGAGACTATATGACATCATTTTATGCAATGAAGAAATAATTCGATTTCTTTTTCAAATTTGAGGGAGACGGTCCCCCTAATTAAAAGAGAGGAAAATTTATTCATCGCTAAGATTTAACAACATTCTCGAGGTGCCGAAATCCAACAAAAGAGAAAATACAGGGATATTAATTGATAAATATATTTTAAATCTGATTAGCAATTATGATACAAATTATAAAATATCTTCTTTTGAAGGCCGTACGTTGCTTACAATATAAAACTATGAAAAATTTGTTAAATGTTCCAATCTCAGATTTGAAGTATTGTAGTCTAGAGTTTCCATATCTTTAACATAATTTGTTTCTAATTCTTTGTTTTAATATTGACTTTGCGATAATGAATCAATTTTTTGTACTACCAACAAAGAGAAATGTCAACATTGTGATTCAGCTTAGTCTTTTATTCAGTTATTTTATACATGAATTGTAACATTTTATTTTTTATATTATAATGCTAGTTGATATTTTTCTACCCTGCCATACATGAGCAATTGATTAATTATCCTTTTTTTTTAATTTAATAAAAAAAAATATTTGCGATCATGGCCAGCTCAGTAAATATAAAATCATGATAACAAATATAATTTTATATTTACTGGTTTTATTTGTGATTTTCAATAAGTTATAAATTAATTATCCTTTATTTTCAATCGACGATGATTTGTCCGGGAATGAATTGTCCGAAGACGAATTGCTCTACCACCCACTGAACACTAACTACCCAATCATCGAACCCAATTTCCTCGAGTACTGCCAGTTATTTCAAGTTTATTCTACCTAAAAGCGACCAAGCTGCTTAATGCGACAAATCCAATTAGTGCGACTTAGGCAATTAGCACGTCCAAGCCATTTTTTGCTTCCTTGCTATTTATTGCTACCAATCTACTTATTACGACCAAGCTTATTGCATCCACGCGGCCTAGTGTGACCCAACCACTTATTGCTAATAAGTCACTTATTGCGTCCAATCCAATTAGTGCGACCAAGCCACTTAATGCGTCTATGCTATTTAGTGTGACCAAACCGGTTCTAGGAATTTTACCCGGCGGAATTTTGCCAGGTGGATTTTTGCCCGGCGGAATTATAATCAATTGATTCCTGAAGTTTGCTTAATAGGACAGCTATTGTCATATCCCTTTCACAATGGTGAAAGGGATATGATGGTGAAAGGGATGGTGACAGCCATGAAATCAATAATGAAAATATTAAACATATTAATATAAGTCATAGTTCGTCACGAAGCACTAGGTGAAGAAAGCCGTAAATGAATTGCAAACATCAGTTTAAAAAAATAAGTTACAGCATTATCAAAATAGCAAACTATATAGTATTTTTCTTAGTAAACCACTGCCAAAATATTTTGCAGTTGAATTAAAAGATACTTTGTAGTTATTCTTAATAAATTCTAATTCATTCAATTTTCAATTTCGTGGCTATTTAACATTGGTTCAATAAAATTTCTTATAGCACAATATGTTATTGTTTCATTAAAACGATTTATATTCATTTGATATAAATTGCATCTCACATTTTAAACTATTAAATCACAACTTACATATTTAAAACTAGAATTACATAATCCACGGGGAAAATTCGGCAGCGCAATATTCCGCCTGGCATAATTCCACACAGTCAAAATTCCGCCGGGCAATGTTCCGCCATGCAAAATTCCTGTCACCGACCAAACCTCTTAACACATGGCTGACATTATAAGTCAGAATAATTAGATTATTAACATAAAGAATGTAAACGTGATAAGCCCTGAAATATATTTATATTATATTCTAATTTATATGTTTTTATAATTTTTTCGTAATGTATCAATAAAATCTAACACTCTAAAGAGAAAAATAAATTAATTCAAATTGGAATGTATACAATTCAGGTTATAATTTAATTGCCAGTATTTTTAAAATAACTAAAACTGAAAACACGGACCACTTATGGATCGTTAAAAGTTACATCAATTTTTAATACTATTGAAAACTCTTCATTTTTCACGGGAATATATTAACACTTACTAGCAATGAGAACAAAACTGCACTGCGTTATAAAATAACTTTCCCATGGACTGCATTCAGTCTGTGTTGTACAGGATGGTATATAATGATAAGGAAAATGAATAAGGAATTTATATCATATTACAACTGCTATCTAAGTTCACAAATTTTTAGAAACTTTCTCACAGTTTAGAAAAAAGATAATTTTTAACACTTCGTAAATAACAGATTCTGATGTAATACTAGAATATTTATTATGGGAGATATTGGAGGAGACAGAAGAGAATGTAATGATTTTATTTATTTATTTATTTATCTAACAAAAATTTCACCCTTACAATCAGGCCGAGTGATAGTGCATTCACTCGTCATTGATTTTTATTTTTTAAATATTCTCAAAAAATATATATAAATAGGTAGATTCATTTACTTAAATTTATGTAGGTATACACTTATAAATATGATTAAAAAAGGAACTATTCCTTTTAGCGATATATCAACAAATATGGGAACAACAGACAAGTTGATACTGATTACCTCATGATTTATGCAATGACCAGAAGAATACCTATCACAAAGTACATTGTGATGTTTGTACTTTGAACTATTTTGATATTTTTAACATCCATTACATTTCAATAAGTACCTACTTCAGAGTAAATTACCAATTGTTAGTAATCATATTTCTTGTACTTTTACAACCTATATGGTCAAGCAGTCAATCTACATATCTTGTTTCAATAACATTTTGCCCGGTGAGGTCTTTGAGATATGCAACACTTTTTGTTCTAGGACTAATAATAAGAAAGTTATGACCTTTCAAAAACGGTGATGTCAATACATTTTCACCTCTTTTTTAAAGTTCACAAGGTCATAATTTTTGGCCGTAAGACATAAAGAGCTGAGATTCTCGAAATAGAGTTTTTTTGGGCACAAGCACTCATTGTGCAAACTGTCCTGCAAATCTGAGGGGGTGCTGTGTTAACTGTTACCCCCTGGACCACTTGTTCTGAACTACCCATAATGGTTAATGAAACACTTTTTTGACATTGTATTATTTGTAATCAAAATGTATTCAGACCTATAACCACACAAAGAAAAAGCAAATAATTCTTTTAGAACAATAGAAAAATAACAATTGCCAGAGCACTATATGACATCGAGATCAGAGGCCTTGTCAAAACTTGATCAGATTTGTTGTTGCATAATACTGATATTAGCTAAATAAGTTACATTTGATGGTGTATGAGATTATTGTATTTCTTTCACTAAAAGTACCTTACAAGTTGTGAGAAGAACCTGGACAACTTTTTCACATTTTGTATATCTTTATTGCCATTTGATGATTGGAACATATTATATGTACTAATAGCTTCATAGACGTCCTAATTAAACCTAAAAATGTTGCAAATGTAGAAAGTTAGTATTGTATAAATTAAAATGGTGACAAAAACATAACAATTCACAGCAATGAAAATACACAGAAATAATCAAGCCAACCCAAAGAATCTTACAAAAGAAAGCATTAATAAAAAAAATACATATTCAAACCAATAAGAAATACAAATACAAAGTAATTAACAAAATAGATGGAAATTAACACAATACAAAAAAATTAGGCCTAATTTATTGACTAGTTGTATAATTTAATAGTTTGACATGGGATAACTACTACTGATATATGTGATACATTGATTTTTTTTCTGACCTTATAGTAAATAGCAGTGAGAAAAAATTACGAGTCAGCCTGACTTATCTCTTGAGTCAAGGCTGCAAAACTAGACTGGAGATTTTTTTTTCTTGATTGACTCTATCTAAGTCAATCTGACTATGAATTAGTCGTAAATATGACTCTTGTTTTTGAGTAAAATGTTAGGATGAGTCAAATTGACTCACATTTTGAGCCGGTTTTGGGACAAACTGAAAACTCAAATTTTACTGTTTACTTACTTTTTTCTCTAGTGCAATAAGGAATTTGGAAAAGCTTACTGTGAACCATTCTGAATAGTAGTTTCCTTAAGAGTGAACTAACTTCTTCAGGGAACATATTTAGTTTAGTCTGCCACATATGACTATAAGTTTTCTATGAATCTTTATATATGTAGTAAATTAGTTGTATTTCATGAAAGAAGAGTTCTACCAGTAATACTCTTCTATAATGAAGTCATGTGTAGTGAACGGGGCAACGACAAAAGCCCAAACGACAAATTCTTAGCGTCAAAAGCTCATACGACAAAAGACCACACCGACAAAAACAAAATTAGTATTCCTGAAATATAAATAATCTATATATGTAAAGCTGGAACGAAGGATTATAATAATTTAACAGTTTTCTTTTTACGGAATCATTGTAAATTTGTATTATGCCCCAAATTAGGGCGCGGCTGTCGCTTAAGCTAATTTTAAAACACTTTTATTCATGTACTAAAATATTAGTATATACTGGAACCTTAAGTCAGACGTCAGGTAACCAGCAGACGTCTTGTTCAGTTGTCATGTAGGATTACTGATCGAATGGTGAAACATCAGCCTCTTTAGACTTTACTAGTTATAGTCTTAGACTTTATAGCCAAGCTCTTCATAAATACTTTATTTGGCTACAATTATGTATGCCCCTTATACATAAGTAATTAGTCAATTAGTATGGTTGTTGATGTCCTGAATACGGATTTTATTCTAATTTTTCATCAAACCGTGGAGGAACAGTTAGCATATAACTGTGAAATAACCGAAAAGTTTTGTAGTTCCTTATTTGTATATTGTATTTAACTTGTTCCAGGAAAGAAACGACAACCTACAATTTATTTATATTTATTTGCAGTTTCTATAGTCTTGTGTTTTAAAATTAAGTTTGGCGATAACAGCGCCCGAATTTGGGGCATAATACAAATTTACAATGCTTCCGTAAAAAGAAAACTGTTAAATTATTATAATCCTTCGTTCCAACTTTACATATATCGATTATTTATATTGCAGGAATACTAAGTTTGTTTTCGTCGGTGTGGGTTTTTGTTGGTGTGGGCTTTTGTTGGTGTGGGCTTTTGTTGGTGTGGGTTTTTGTTGGTGTGGGCTTTTGTTGGTGTGGGCTTTTGTTGGTGTGGGCTTTTGTCGGTGTGGGCTTTAGTCGGTGTGGGCTTTAGTCGGTGTGGGCTTTTGTCGGTGTGGGCTTTAGTCGGTGTGGGCTTTTGTTGGTGTGGGCTTTTGTTGGTGTGGGCTTTTGTCGGTGTGGGCTTTAGTCGGTGTGGGCTTTAGTCGGTGTGGGCTTTTGTCGGTGTGGGCTTTAGTCGGTGTGGGCTTTAGTCGGTGTGGGCTTTAGTCGGTGTGGGCTTTTGTCGGTGTGGGCTTTTGTCGGTGTGGGCTTTTGTCGGTGTGGGCTTTTGTCGGTGTGGGCTTTTGTCGGTGTGGGCTTTTGTCGGTGTGGGCTTTTATCGAAAGGCCTTTTGACGCTAAAGATTTTGTCGTGTGGGCTTTTGTCACACTTTCGTATTGAACCATCCTGATTTTTGGAGTTTTGAGAAAGGAAAAATGAATTTATCATAAAAAATATTTTGTATATTCTGCCATGAAAAAACGAGTTCTCTCTATAGTGGAGTAAACTCTCTAAAATGAACTAGTTGGAGTTCCCTATAGAGGAGTTCCACTGTATTATAGCGACATTTTGCATCTATGATAGCGACATTTGGCAACTATAAGAGTAACATTTTGCATGTACAATAGCGACATCAGGCATCAATGAGGTGTGTGTACCACGTGACTTCTTTTCTAGCTTTCTTACCATTAATTTTCTCTACTATTCTCACAATGTCATTAACTACTTTGGTATTTCTTGTGGGGTAAGTTGCGAACTGTCCCATAACTCGTAACTAAGCCTATATATATTTCGGCACTAGGACTTTTCCCCGCCGGAACATTCCCCACCGGACTATTCCCCGCCGAGTAAAATAATAGTATTTTGGGCTATTAAATTATAATTTCGTTATAAACAAACCATTTATCAATAGAAGACACATTTTATTAGCAAACTTACACAATAATACAGTCTTATTTTTAGCTTCGATTTCCGTATGTATCCATATTGTTTTTTTTAGTTTTATAACTGCTATACCATTTACAGTTCTAATTGATCCAAATGAAATAATATTTGATCCAAGTGAATTTGATTCATGTGAATTTTAATTTGATCCATGTGAATTTTAATTTGATCCATGTGAATTTGTATTTGATCCTTATGCAATTGAATTTGATCCAGGTGAAAAAATATTTGATCCAATTTTTATTGAATATTTTATCATTCCTGTTTTGGGGTAATTTTCGTGTTTTGGGGTAATTTTCTTTGTCGTTTTGGGGAGAGCTGCAAGTGCACTGGAGCAGGCTCATGCAAGGCTCATAGACTATAACAGGTTAATCGAATGGGGAAAAAATAGCCATTGAGAAAACAACATTTCCTGTCTTCCCTCTTGAATATCTCTTAAACGGTAAATTAAACTTGCGCGTGAGTCAGAATAGAATTCTTTAGAATTCAATAATCTATCGAATGGTATAAAAAATATTTTACTGAAATGGTTATTATCACTGCAAAACCAATAAAAACTAACTGCTATTCACTACGACAATTAGCAATGGAAGGAAAATTTTCTGTCTTTCTTCTTGAATATCTCTCAAACGATAGATTAAACTCGGGCGTGAGTCAGAATAGAATTCTTTAGAATTTAATAATCTATCGAATGGTATAAAAAATATTTTACTGAAATGGTTATTATCACTGCAAAACCAATAAAAACTAACTGCTATTCACTACGACAATTAGCAATGGAAGGAAAATTTTCTGTCTTTCTTCTTGAATATCTCTCAAACGATAGATTAAACTCGGGCGTGAGTCAGAATAGAATTCTTTAGAATTTAATAATCTATCGAATGGTATAAAAAATATTTCAATGAAATGGTTATTACCACTGTTAAAAGAACAAAAAGCGTCGTTGTCCGTTGATTAATGGGCACTGGTCAACATTTTAATCCGCTTTAATTACAGTAGCTAAGAGCCTAAAATAAAAACAAACATAATATTGCAATAATGAAATAAGAAATAAACAATGTAAAATGTCAATTATTTGTAACATAGGTTTCATAGGTTTTAATCTAAAGAAAAGGTTTTCATAAAAAGAATTTGTAGACTCAGCTCTTAGTAACATTTCGTACTATTTCTATTCATTTAACCTGTTATAGTCTATGAACCTTGGGCTCATGCGCCGGGCTGTTCAATTGTAGCATCGGTGATAGATGGGTCGTGATTTGCTCTGTGATTGATGAGATCGGTCTCGTAATTTCTTCACGACGTGTTCATTGCTCCAGCTGTTTGTCAGAGTCTTGTAAGTTGTTCGTAGTTGTGTTTGTTTCTGGTTCGCATTGCTTAAGAGTTTTGGTCAGAACAGTTTCTGATTAGCATCGGTGGTCTACAAGTTTATGTACTGGTGAGTAAATTTAACTACAAGCTATCTAGGCCAATTTTACATCTTGCAATGTCTACCAAAGTTACCAGTGATATGATAAAACCCTTTACAAGTGAGGGTGACGTAATGGCTTGGATAAAAAAGGTAAAGTTAGTTGCCAAATTATCCAACATATCCAACCTGGCAAATTTCATTCCATTATATTTAGAGGGTGTTGCCTTAGCTTTATATCTAGAGATGTCAGGCCAGGTGCAAAGGAAGGCGATGAAATTGAGGAAAAACTACTGTAAGCCTTTACTGACGGTCAGTTTGTGGCTTATGCCTAGCTGGTTAAATTACCATATATACAGTATGGGCAACAAAATTTTTTCCTCTTTTTCAAATGCTTATAAAACGTTAACAATAGACAAAAAGACTGCATCTTAGTCTCTTTCTTTCTGCCTCTTATTGTTCTATTAACTGGTAAAAACTATTTTTAACTGATGGACATAGTTTAAGAACAGGTAAGCAAAGAGTGAGGGTGATTATTTTTGTCATTACGCAAAGGTTATTCTTAGAGCTAACTCTGTGATTTTATTTGCTAAAAGGTAGTGAATGAAAAAGGAAAAAAAAATATAATGGTTGACATTTTAATGCAGGGTGTTTAGTGTTTACACTTCATTCTTAGAAACTATTTGGAAATAGAACAACTTCAGTTACATTTTTTTCTCATCGAAGTTTTCAATAGGAATATTCGTTCTTCGCTAGTTCATTGCATGGTTAAGGCTCGCTTCACACTTCTATTTTTAACAGCGCGGAAAAAAGCTCTTCTTAAAATGTGTTCACACTTGAGTTTTTTATCGCTGAAGGAAAAATTTAGTGTGATTTTTCCATCATCGATGAAAAAAGTGAAAGTGTAAACACATTTTAGGAAGAGCTTTTTCCCGCGGTGTTAAAAATGCAAGTGTGAAGCGGGCGTTAAAACCATGCAATAAACAAGCGAAGAACGAATATTAAGAGTGAAAACTTCAATGTGATTAAATTCAGTTAACTTGGTAAAATACAATCTAGTTAATTGTTTATAAACTGTAAATGCTTTGATGATTAAGGTTGTGTCAATATGCTTTATATATCGTAGATCCCGAAAATATTATAGATGGAGAGAATTAAAGCGTATTGAATGGTTCTACAACAGCGGTATAAAGTATTAGATACCATTTCATTACGTCTGTGTTATTCTTAAGATCTGAGATTATAAAAGAATATTGTCACAACTTTTTATTTAAAAAAACTAGGTAAAGTTAATTAAAATTAAAGGATGTGAATTAAATAAATAATTTTCAAACTCCATTTTTATTGTTATGGTGTAGCATATAATTAGGAGGTAATAGTGTACCACAGTTTAATGAATCTGAAAACAGTTCATTTTTACACCAACTAGAGTAACTTCACGCACCACGAGTAAACAATTTGGTGTGAAATTAATATCCATATTAATATAAAGATCTTTGGTATTTTGAAGTCACAATAAGCAGTAGAAAATATTTACAAATATCATCCGTAGTTTAGTTTGTACCTACTGAGTTATGAATGTAATTTGCAATTAATATCATTTTACAAAGAAAAAAATACTCCTGGAAATTCATATTAAATTTTCAATTTAGAAAATTGAGTTAATTTTGTAAAATACAATTTTTATCAATAATATAAAAACTTACTTTAAAAATTAATGATTATTTCAACAGATTCGTAAAAAATTAAAGCTTTTAAAATGAATCGAAACCACGTATGGTAGGTACTATCCACAACAAACAACGTTCATTTTAATTGTGCTGATGGTACCTACTGCAAACTTTTAAATAAAGTAACGATACCACTAGTCCGATATAGTGAACCATGCTTTGTATAATGAAATTAACTTATTGATGGTAATTATACCTTATTGAAAGATTAACAACATTTTCCAGTAGGTAAAAATATAAAATGTAAAAAAACTATTTACAACATTCATTAATTGAGCTTTTAAATCTCAAAAAAATCATTCAATTTCCCCAAAAAGGACTTAACACTCGCCGTACTAGAAAAGTGGGTGTTGAAACAGATCATTAACCAATTTGACAGATTGACCTGTTAACTCCCACTATTCGAGTACTGAGTCATTCCGCTACACTAAAACTACGACATTTAAATTTACATAAACATACACCCCTCCTCTTCTTCACTCTACAGACGACACCCCTCCTCTTCTTCACTCTACAGACGACACCCCTCCTCTTCTTCACTCTACAGACGACACCCCTCCTCTTCTTCACTCTACAGACGACACCCCTCCTCTTCTTCACTCTACAGACGACACCCCTCCTCTTCTTCACTCTACAGACGACACCCCTCCTCTTCTTCACTCTACAGACGACACCCCTCCTCTTCTTCACTCTACAGACGACACCCCTCCTCTTCTTCACTCTACAGACGACACCCCTCCTCTTCTTCACTCTACAGACGACACCCCTCCTCTTCTTCACTCTACAGACGACACCCCTCCTCTTCTTCACTCTACAGACGACACCCCTCCTCTTCTTCACTCTACAGACGACACCCCTCCTCTTCTTCACTCTACAGACGACACCCCTCCTCTTCTTCACTCTACAGACGACACCCCTCCTCTTCTTCACTCTACAGACGACACCCCTCCTCTTCTTCACTCTACAGACGACACCCCTCCTCTTCTTCACTCTACAGACGACACCCCTCCTCTTCTTCACTCTACAGACGACACCCCACCTCTTCTTCACTCTACAGACGACACCCCACCTCTTCTTCACTCTACAGACGACACCCCACCTCTTCTTCACTCTACAGACGACACCCCTCCTCTTCTTCACTCTACAGACGACACCCCTCCTCTTCTTCACTCTACAGACGACACCCCTCCTCTTCTTCACTCTACAGACGACACCCCTCCTCTTCTTCACTCTACAGACGACACCCCTCCTCTTCTTCACTCTACAGACGACACCCCTCCTCTTCTTCACTCTACAGACGACACCCCTCCTCTTCTTCACTCTACAGACGACACCCCTCCTCTTCTTCACTCTACAGACGACACCCCTCCTCTTCTTCACTCTACAGACGACACCCCTCCTCTTCTTCACTCTACAGACGACACCCCTCCTCTTCTTCACTCTACAGACGACACCCCTCCTCTTCTTCACTCTACAGACGACACCCCACCTCTTCTTCACTCTACAGACGACACCCCACCTCTTCTTCACTCTACAGACGACACCCCACCTCTTCTTCACTCTACAGACGACACCCCTCCTCTTCTTCACTCTACAGACGACACCCCTCCTCTTCTTCACTCTACAGACGACACCCCTCCTCTTCTTCACTCTACAGACGACACCCCTCCTCTTCTTCACTCTACAGACGACACCCCTCCTCTTCTTCACTCTACAGACGACACCCCTCCTCTTCTTCACTCTACAGACGACACCCCTCCTCTTCTTCACTCTACAGACGACACCCTTCCTCTTCTTCACTCCACAGTCGACCTCTTCCTCACTTATCTGAAAATTAAAAACAAAATTTAATATAAATATATTATAAAATAATATTTTCGAAATATTTTTGCTAATTTCACAAATCAGTTTTCAAATTTCTATTATTTTCAAATCTTAAAATTCTCTATTCTTGTACCCAGACCAAATTTAAAATATTTGCTAGAATTAAAATTAGTAAATTTTTTTTTGGAAATGTGAAATCAGTAAAATGTTAAGAAATTATCACATATACTTTTCTTGGCCTGTACATGAAAAAATGTCATTATAATGATAACAATTAATAACATTTTTTCATTTAGTCTCTTAGTTATTTTTTGAGGGTAATGGTATTTAGGTAACGGTATATGGAGTCATTTATAAAATGTCTATCAGCTTTAGTACGGTTTGGAATTATTCAGAAACATTTTATATTTTTTCTTAGCTTAGAGAGACTGAGGGGAAATACAAAATCCACCTCGTGTGGGAAAGACTATCTTCAGGAAGAAACCCGAGTGTCTACATAAAATTACGGTCACCATGCAACTTACAAGCAAGTCTGGGGTAACCATCTAATTTCATTACGACACTCTGTTTCATTCACTGGAGTTGAGTCTTGCGCAGTAAGATAGTCAATTAGCGAGATTTTAAAGAACACGGAAATTGTCGGAAAAGGAAAGACCATTATCAAAACAAAATTATATTATAGAAAGTCTTGAACGTATGTGCATTAGACCAACCGGCCGTATTCATAATGTGATAAACATCTATATTGGCTTCATAGGCTGCTGACGATGCTGCAGCTCTAGTACTATGAGCTTTGAAATAATCAGTATCTAATCCAGATTCATATAATACTGTCCGAATCTATCGGCTAATAGTTGCGGAGCTAACAGAAAGATATGGCTTATTGTAACTAAGGAATAGTTGTTAAGAATTCTTACGAAATTGTTTAGTACGTTCTTAACAATACAGTGAAGTTTTAAATGGACAAATAGATTGATTTTCAGAATAATAGTTCAGATTTATGGTTGGAAAATTGTGACCAAAACGAAATGTTTCAGTGGTTTATTTATTGTAATCAAAATACTGTTATCAAAATAATCAATGCTGTAAGCATCAATAGAAACTAAAATTTGATTTCTTTGCATAGAAGCGAGAGCTAATAGCAAACACATTCATGGCTAAGCACACATAACGACAAATCTGCATTAGGATAAAAATTACTTAGAAAATCTGATACAATAGAGACATCCCAAATAAACCTATAACGAGGGGATGGCGGTTTCAACTCTAAAACACCTTTAATGAATCGTTTAATTACTGGAGAGTTACCTACAGATAAACCAGACTCAAGTGCTAAGAATGTTGATAAGGCTGATCTGACTGTATTTAGCGCACTGTAACTCTTGCCACTAGAGAATAATTTTGTGAGGAAATTTAATACATTCACTTCATCACACGACATGGGATCTTTATTCCATATATGACAGAAATGAATCCATTTTTAAAGTTGGACTTTATATTGAGATTTATTGGAATCTCTCCAAGAAGCGCACATGATGTCGATAGATTTTGAAGAAAGTTCTTGCAAAGAATAGTTTTCCTGATAATTGACAGGCCATCAAACGAAGAGTCCAATATGCTGCTTGGGAAGAGCAAGTTTGTTGAATGGGAGCTGTAAGATTCCCAACGGAAGATACGGAAGTTGCGATCAGCATCCGCATCATCGTCGGGAACCACATTTGACTGGGCCACAAGGGAGATATAAAAGTTATGAGAGATTATTCTTGATTTATCTTCTGTAGCCATGCTGGTATTACGCTGAAGGAGGGAACACGTAAGGATTATTCAAATAATTCCCACTCCTTGAGAAAGCATCGACAAACAAAGAGCATCACAGTTACCAGAGCATATATTCAGACCATCAGATTTTTATATGTCTAAGAATTTGTAATAAAGGCTACCATATTTAACTGCTGGTGGACTAAAAACAATTAACCAATGAACATTGCAACATCTCTAATGATGAAAGTGGTACCAGTGGAAAGATATTTGCACAAATCTAAAATCTGAGACTTTTTGTGATCAGGCAGGGAAACAGTCCTATTCTCAGTGTTAATGCAAAAACCAAGGTAGGTTATATTCTGCGTTGAGATTAAACACGACTTCTGATAATTAATAATGAATTCGGCGTCCACGAGCATTTTTTCAGTAGCTGTAACATTATTCACACACGTCTGAAAATCAGTACCAATTAATAGGGAATCATCCGAGTAACATGTTGAATAAAAACCTCTAGATGAGACTAGATCTTAAATGAGAGAAGATAGGCTTCATGATTTTCGTAAATATTCTTTGAGCGCAACTGATGCCATGAGCTAAAGATGTAAATTGATAGAGTTTATCATTCCAAGTGAATCTCAAATATTTACGGTAGGATTCATGAATATTTACATAATAATACGCTCTTTAAGATCAAGGGATGCCATGAAACATTTATCAGAGAGTAAAGTCAAAGCAGAATTCAAAAGTTCCATTGTGATATGTTCGTATTCAACTAATGGGTTCAATGGTTTTAAATTAAGTATTACACGTACATCTCCTGACTTTCTTGACACAGGAAATATGGAACTGAAATATTCTCCAGAGCACGAATCAATCTCTTCAATTATTTTGGTTATAGTGAACTTATGAATAACTGAATCAATTTTCAAGTTTTTCACTTTAAGAACATCGCATGGGTGCAAGTGGATGATTTTGGTACTGATACTCAGGTACTATGCAAAGAGTCTCGGACTTAACGTCACTTGTACTAGGG
Organism: Caprella mutica; assembly: GCA_947561585.1. Classification (NCBI taxonomy): domain Eukaryota; kingdom Metazoa; phylum Arthropoda; class Malacostraca; order Amphipoda; family Caprellidae; genus Caprella; species Caprella mutica. Next base: position 116,763 of record CANNZV010003276.1, read on the forward strand.
TATATACCATCCATATCTCCCATTCGGAGTATTCAGTAAAGTATTCATTGATGCAGACATTAGGCCTAAATAAAGCCTAGTTATTAAAATAATGAATTGTAGATGGGTACTTGATGCCACGAGTCACGGGCTTACACACTCGTACAAGGTTAACCCATCTACCCTTCTTATTAAGTTCAAAAAATTGTATAAGTTAAATAAAAAGGTAAATGGGTTAAAGTACCACATATGTCACGAATCCTGGGCGCAATAGAATTTGGATAGGATAGAGTAGGTAAATTGCGGCACTGTAGTTAGGCTATCTTGTAACTTATCACAGAAACGCAAAAGACATCTTCAGCCTTCAGAACACCCATATATTTTACCAGTTTCAGCAGGCATTGTGTTTTTAATGGTATAAAACCATTTAGTATAAATTAGGTTAAGCAGGATTTAACACTTTCTCAAAGAGCCTCGACTATAAATTGTAACCGCTGCAATTTACCTGTATCACCTTATTTCAGTATACGTAGTTCCTAATAGAACAACATACAGAATTTTCTATTCATTTTTAAGAAATTGTAATACAGTTTTAAAAATAATACTAATGTGTATTATAATATACAACTACACTAATGGCATACCAGACTATGGAAATCTCACTAATTGACTATTGTACTGCGTAAGACGCAGCTCCAGTGAAGGAAAAAGAGTTTCGTAATGAAATTTATCACTAAATACCATAAAAAGTAAAGAAAACCTATACTATTTGAAAGTCTAGATTAATTTTTCACTTCTGGACTTTGAATTTATAGAGCGCCAATAAAATTATATAGGAATAACACTGGATAAAAAGTACTAAAAATCATAGCAATACTCTACCATATAGTTAATATACCTTGGTTACGAGCAAGGTATATTAACCACAAGGTAGAGTATTGCGCAGGTTCATATCAAGATGATTACAGTTTGATTGTGAAAAACGCATCAGTGACCCAGGATAATTATTATTACATAGAAACAAGGTACAGCAAAACCGCGTAGTAGACCAGCCTCCTAGTATAGTAGACAAACCTCCTATTAGACCAAGAAATTTTTGAAACCGAACTGAAAAAACCTCGTACTAGACAAAACTCATTTTTTGTCACCTGACTGTTATTTTAGTGTAAATATTACAAGGAGCAATAATTACAATATTGTTTTAAAGATAATTCTCTAATTTGAATTATATATTATATTTATTTATGTTGTTTTTAGGATAAAACATAAGGCTGAATCGGTTTCAGATTTAATGGTCGAGTCTGTGCTAAAAAAAATTGATGTGAAAAATTATAGAAAACTAGATACAGTGAAGACTATTAAAACTTTATAAAATGATTATTCAATTGAAAGAAATATTTTTTTCATTTTAATTGAAATAAAAAAATCACTTTTCTATACGTGTTTCCCTTTAAAATTGGTATGTTAGTCACCATTAATTAGACATTAAAGTTATCATAAACAAATAGAGCTATCGAAATATTAAAGTCACCATTTCATTTTCGAGAAAACAGTTTTGGTCTAGTAGGAAACTACTGAACTGAGTTTCTTACTAGACCAAACAAACTTGGAACGTAACACTGGTCTACTATGAGGTTTTGCTGTATGTTATTAATTCATTTTAGAATCTAATGCTTTAACTTAGTTTTATTGGATTAAACTGGCTGAGTTCAGCATTACCTTGACTTCACTCAATATATAATAAATTAGAAGGTATGCTAAATGCCTTGATACGAGTTTTAGACTCTTCTGTTCATAAACAAATACGAGCATACGAACGCGCAGATGTGACCCTGCAATATTACATTACATACTCTATATGCTGTACAGCGGGTTAAATAGTTCTTTTTTGAACCATTTTGCCTGATTGCTTTGTAGTGTACAGATGCCATGAGAAAGTGTTTAAGCCGCTGTGTAGCAAGGCTTACAGACTACAGTGTGTTTTTCTTTTTGTAAGACTTTGAGCCCCCACTAGGAATATTTGAAATAAGAATTTAGAAGAAAAACATATATTTCCTTGAAGATAAAGCTTGATACTTACATTTAATTTATTACCAACTTATTTGAAACTCATTGAAAACACTTCTAAAGGCTATCTACAAAATGTGTTTAAAATGGTCGCCAGAATCCTGTAGTTACAAGTCTTGCGCGCTTCAAGACGCTCTTCGTCACCCTCTTAATTATTGCTGCGTCATAATTAGCAGATGAGAATCCACATAATATTGTCGAATGAAACGATGACAAAAAAGTAATGATATTTGTTGCGATTGTGGACCGAAAATTCTATTGTCCAAGCATTCATCGATGACGACGGCCCTTGTGACTCTGTTAATGGTCCCTATAACATGGCTTTGCTGAAAGACAAAGTTTGGCAAACTTTTTTGAGCCACTGTCACATGACGCAGACGGTGCTCCATCTCATTGTACAAGAGTGGCTAAGCAGTTCTTGAAGAAAAATTTCAAGGACGAGTTACCTGAAGAGACACAGATCTTCTGGCCAGCAATCAGTTAGAACTCAATCCTCTTGATTTCCATTTCTGGGCTACAAAGCAAAATATTTTGTATTCGAAAAAACCTTAGTCCATTCATGATATGATAGAATTTAGTGTATGAAGATGTTTGGTGCAAATTATGACGCAGTAATAATTGAGAAGGTGACGAAGACTCTAAGAGAGTCTTGAAGCGCTCAAGACTTTGACTACAGGATTCCGGCGGCCATTTCCAACACCTTCTGTATATAGCCTTTAGAATTATTTTGAATGAGTTTCAATTAGGTTTGTATAACATTAAATGTAAGTGCCAAGCCTTATCTTCAAGAAAATATATTTGTTTCCTCTAAATTATTATTTCAAATATTCCTAGTGGGTGCTCAAAGTCTTGCAAAAGAAAAAAAAACTGTACATGCAGTGTTTACTGTATATAAATCTGTATGTTTTTACATAAAGTATGTAATCTAATATTGCAGGGTCACATCTGTGCGTTCCTATGTGCGTTTTTACTTATGCCCAGAAGAGTTTAAAGTTCGTATCAAGGCGCAGCTTACCTGGTAAGTTAATGCATCTTGATTACGAGTGCATGATGATGTGTACCAGCACCTCAAAAAAAAGTCAATTTTAAACCCCATAAATTGGAAGAAAATTATGTACCAAGTATATTTGAGGAAAATCTACATTCTCCAGAAAAAGCCATTATATATTCGGTAATTTCCTAGTTTGCGTCCTAATTTCATGCGAACTAGGAACCGATCCAAATACAGCAAAACCTCGCAGTAGACCAGAGTTACGTTCCATGTTTGTTTGGTCTAGTAAGAAACTCACTTTATTAGTTTCCTACTAGACCAAATCGTTTTCTCTAAAAGTAAAGCGGTGACTTTAACATTTCGATAGCTCTATTTGTTTATGATAACTTTAATGCTAAATTAATGGTGACTAACATACCAATTTTGAAGGGAAACAAAATTAGAAACAGTATGAATTTTTCTGCTTCAATTAAAATGAATGTAATATTTTTTTAAATCAAATTATCATTTTATGAAATCACAAAAGTCTTCACTATATCTAGTTTTCTATAAATTTTTACATCAATTTTTTTTAGCCCAGACTTTACCATCAAATCTGAAAGCAATTCTGCCCTATGTTTTATCCTAACAAAAGCATAAATAAATATAATATATTAATAAAATTAGAGAATTATCTTTAAAACAGTATTTTAATTAATACTCTTTGTAATATTTACACTAGCAGTCAGGTGACAAAAATTGTGTTTTGTCTAGTGCGAGGTTTTTTCCAGTACAGTTTCAAAAATATCTTGGTCTAATAGGAGGTTTGTCTACTAGGAGGCTGGTCTACTACGAGGTTTTGCTGTCCCCATTCCTAGTTCAAGTCCCTAATTGATTTAGGGACTTGAACTAGGTAGGGGGTAAACTTGAATTTATTATTTTCATATAATGATTATAATTTAAAAACAAAAACAACAGTATATATTTCAACTTTTTCTCAAAAACGATATTCTTAAATTTGTTGAATTTCAATATCAAAATCTCCTGTGGTATAGTTAAGATACTAGATTTACTGTTAATTGAATAGTTACCCAAGGCTTACCTGTAAGGTGAAGGGTGACTTCAATTACTTCGGAAGCCATTCTTGTTCATTTTTCTGGAGTGTTCCAGAGGTGCCAACTTATGAGATGTCCACCTGCATCGGCCGTTAACTTAAGCATTCAGTATTCAAAGATCGAATCTTTTGTTGTGTATTTCTGGAGTGTTCGGGCGGGAGCGCTCCGGGCGGGAAAGAACACTCCAGAAAAATGAACAAGAATGGCTTCCGAAGTAATTGAAGTCACCCTTCACCTTACAGGTAAGCCTTGGGTAACTATTCAATTACTTATCGCCATTCTTGTTCATTCTGGAGTGTTCCAGAGGTGCCAACTTATGAGATTTTAAAGAACGCAGCAAAAGATGAGACCAACCAATTTTCAAGTATGAATTTAAGATAAGAGCATCAGAAAATTGTAACGTTGGCCCAGCCTGCGACCTTGATTATCGTCAATGGTAATATTATGGTTCAAGAAAGAACAGGCAGCTACTGCACAAGTGCAGAGATTAAAATTAGCAATGTCGATTCCTGCCTCTTCCATAATTGCTTCAATCCGTCTACCTATTTTTGAAATAGATAGGTACTGTTTGTATGATTTTCGGAAACTTACAGAGTTGATTAGACTCTCCACGAAATCTAATCCATGTACTCTTTGAAGGTTAAATATAGACAGAATTTGAATTGGCATTAAAATACCTCATTTAATCAGGAATTCATTATTTCCCACACGTGGTGTATAAAGTAATTGAAATAGTCTCTTTCATGATACAAAATCTTTATACATCCATAACTTTGAAAGTTGGAACTTGATGTATAGATCATCGAGCTTGTACCGTATCTCATTAATTAATATGTTGAAATTCTAAAAGCAATACCTTCCAGAGGGAAATAATTTTTCAAAATTCAAAACAGAAGAAACTTCCAAGATCATTTGTACATGGGAATGGTTAGTCTTATTTAATTTTTATTTTAATTGGTATCCAGGATACCTGCACTAATTCAATAACTAACACTCTTTACTGCAAGAGATTTCACTATAGATAATCCAGTATTATAAGAAAACTTTATATTAATAATTTACATCATTAAATTGCATGGGATCAATTTTCTGTCTACTCAAGAAATATACCAATTGTGATCTAGCTATGTTGTTTATAGAGGTTTGGCGGAAATTCTGCACTACAAACACATGATACTGATTTTGTACCGCAAAAGGGGTAATGAACACTGTTGCACTTGGTCTTCCTAAATTTTATAAAGCCTCATGATACTTAAACGTTAGATATCAGCTACTATTCGGTAATCCCATCAAAATACCAACTTACTTTATCAGCATGAACGTTTTGATAAAAGTATATTTTTTCACAGAAAAATAAGTCTTCTAACAGACGTTGTCAAAATCTTTAATTAATACGAGAGCATGGCTGAATATTTGTAGTCTTGACAGTAAATATTTTGATGTGGACAAACTAAATGTCATTTGAAAAGGCCCTGCCAACCGGATTAAAATGGCCTTCAGTTCTAGAACATTAATGTGGGAGGTAGAGTCTTAGCATATATAATCCCATCTATTTTAAATAAAATTTAATATATTTATAAGAAATTTACATTCTTCAAGTTGATGCATCAGTGGTAGCTAATTACAATACTTTGAGAATCATGGTTTATGCTTACTAAACTGATTGAAAAGATTCATATTCAACTGGAAATCCATATTATCAGAGGTTATATAAACTCAGAGTTGAAGGCCACGTTTTCCACACTTCTCCTGATGATGAATAGAAATCTTTTTAATCGAAAGCTTGAAACCAAAAATAACTTCAACGCTTACGAAACTATAGTAATGAAAGAAAGGATGTCTAAATACTTTAAGCTGGATAATCATCATCAATTTCTATTCATTTGTAAGTTACCATTGACAATTTTGAGAGCATTAATTTTAAGACATTCTAAAATTATAAAGAATAAAACTCACCATTAAACTGCTGGATGGCAGAGAGTCAACAGTTTGATAAAAAATAAAAACGTCACAATTAATAGAATTTTGCTCAAATTTGTTGCATCAATTAAAAATCATTTCTTTCTAATGATTAGGAATAAATAAAATAAAATTTCTTTCATTACTAATAACAACAGTGCTCTCTCTCTCTGCAACAGTCCATTCATATGCGAATTCATCTATCAATTAAGTAAATTAAATAGTACATAGATAAGTAACTTTCAGTTCTTAATTTTGCCAATATAGAATTCATGACTTAAGTAAGTTGCATGATTCACAAGTAGAGCCTTTAGCTCTAAACTTAAGTTAGAAATGTTTTCCAATTTCTAATATCTACGGTATTATTCTCTATATGGACAGAAAAGTAATCATCTTCAAAATCAATAGAGGCCACGAGACAAATTTATTCCATTGAACCAACTACAGTTCTTCAATGTTCTAATAAATAACGTTAATAATGGATATGCAGATTCGATGGCTTTAGATAAATTTATAAATAAATGAAGTCCTTCACGTCTTATATGAATGAGAAAACTGAACCGAAAATTATCATTATTCTCTATGACCAATCTTCATACCTATAGACATTAATTTTTGAATTTCCAAAATAAGAAATAATTTGGAAATACAGGTTTTATGTAACTATGTGTACCAAATTTCTGGTTGAACTAGTTGTTGCCCTAGTACAACAACGTATTCAACAGTCTTCAACTCTTCGTCAATTCCCGCGTCGCAGAAGAATTTATCGAGGAATATAGGTAATTAGGGTAAAGTAGGTATATTACGACACATAGTAAACTGGCCTACTAGAAAAACTATGAACAGTCTTGAATCCTAGCAGGAGGTTATCGAAATTCCCCTGTTAATTCTTTGAATCAGAGAAAAACTTAACATTGCAAATTCATTTGGGAAGAGACTGTAGGCATTAGCATATAACTAGTAAGTTAACTGGCTTCCAGCAAAATTTTTATTGAAGAACCAGACTTGGATATGCAATTGCAAAACATATCTGTAGTGGTATTAACAGTCTGTATTTGTTAAGAAATTAAATATTGGTACTTGAGACTAAAGTTCAAGTTACACGATATGTCTAGTGTTCCTTAGATGAAGCCAGTACAAGCTCGGGTCACAAATTCCCGGCTAAAATAGCTAACTAGTTGCCCTAGCTAAAAATTCATAGATTGTCTTCAATCATAGTAGTGAATATCGGAATCCCCTCTCAAATTGTTCTGAAACAGAAAATTTTCATAATGCGAGTTTATATGGAAGAAGACTCAATAGGCATATAGCCTGTAGCTAGTTAGTAGTCACCATGAATTTGAGACGAAATTTTTATAAAGAGTTAAAAAATTATACGCAATATAGCGTAGCGTATATTTGATATTTCCAGTGAAAGCACGGTCTCAAAATACCGGCTTCAAACTAACTAACTAGATTTACCTTAGTCACAAAATTTTTAGGGTTTCTCTTCAAAATTCCCCTGTCTATATTATATCTCTGAATCAGAGAAAATTTCACGATGTGAAATTATTGTTAAGAGACTATAGGCATATAACCTATAACTAGTTAGTAGTTAACTGGATTATTATTATTAATTGTATCCATAAATTCATGGTGCTTCTTGAATGGAATACATAGCACTAGTAGCAATATCAATCTTTAAGTAGCTACCAATTATAAGCTAGATAGGGTAAAGCAGGTAAATTGCGGTACACTAATTAACTGTGTCCTCTAACCACAGAAATATCATAGCTTCAAACAATAATAAAATATAGAATGCATTCCGCTACTTCAGATATCTGAACAAATTTCAATAAAAATTCGAATCAAAAAGTTTTAGAAAAGTTCTTGCAAAGACTGCAATTGAACCGCAATTTACCTGTGGGACCCTAGGCAATGATTACAAACAAGTATTATTTACAATTTACGCCACTTTGTACCTGTTAATTTATTTTTTATTTTGAGTATTATTGCACATATGTAAAGTTACCACATAATATAATAAAGAAGTTCAAGAAAGTTATAGTATTATACGATATATAGTGTATATTTGTTCAATCCAGTAAAGCACGGTCACGAATTTCCGGCTTGAACTAGCTAACTAGTACCCTAGTCACGAATTCTTAGGGTTTTAGTCATCAAACCTAGCAGGGGGTTATCGAAATTCCCCTGTCTATAATTTTTCTCTTAGTAGAGAAGAATTTCACTGAGTGAAATTTGGAAAGAGACTCTATTGGCATAGCTAAGCCTATAGCTAGTTAGTAGTAAACTGGTAGTCACCAATTTGTGACGAAAATTTTAAGAAAGTTAAATAGTTACTAGATATAGGGTCAAGCAGGTAAATTGCGGCACGCTAACTAACTGCGGCCTCTAACAAAAGAAACATCATGGTTTCAAAACACACGTTAAAAAATAATATTAATAAATTATATCATTCACCGCGCTTCTTTTGATATCAATGCAACATTTCAATGTAATTTGGGAGCCGCAATTTACCTATGTGACCCTATCATATTTTTGAGATATCCAGTTTAAGCACGGTCACGAATTTCCGGCTTTATCTATTCTAACTAGTAACTCTAGTCACGAATTCTTAGAGTTTTAGTCATCAATCCTAGCAGGGGGTTATCGAAATTCCCCTGTCTATAATTTTTCTCTTAGTAGAGAAGAATTTCACAATGTGAAATTTGGAAAGAGACTCTATAGGCATAGCTAAGCCTATAGCTAGTTAGTAGTTAACTGGTTAGTAGTCACCGTAAATTTGGGACGAAAATATTAAGTGAGTTAGTTATACACGATATAGCGTATATTTGCAGTGTAAGCACGGTCTCGAAATACCGGCTTCGAACTAACTAACTAGATTTACCCTAGTCACGAATTTCTAGGGTTTGTCTTCGGTCCAGCAGGGGGTTATCGAAATTCCCCTGTCTGTGAAATTATTGGAAAGAGACTATAGGCATACAACCTATAACTAGTTAGTAGTTAACTGGCTCACTTAAAAACTATCAGCAAGGCCTGTTTTCAAGTACCACGCAAGATAGGTAGTTTTTTAAAAATCATAATAACGAGCAAAAGTGGCTAAAATTGTATATCCTATAGAACTAATAGTAAAGCTATAATAAAATCACTTATCTGTATACGAGAACATCTAGGCTTGAATGAAAATCGAATTCAATCGATCACAAACACTGTGCACGCACAACTAGACTTTTTAAGCCTAGGAGAGCAGGAAAAAACACACACATGTTAACGCGCCGAATGCAAATGGCGAACTGAATGCTTAAGTTAACGGCCGATGCAGGTGGACATCTCATAAGTTGGCACCTCTGGAACACTCCAGAATGAACAAGAATGGCGATAAGTAATTAATATTTATTAGTGCAACATATTTTAATCACATAAAGATAATTTAATAATTAATTTGAAAATACCCCCTTCCAAGTTCACGTCCCTAAATTAATTAGGAAAGTGAACTATATAAGTAGGGGGTATTTGGATCGGTTCATACTTCACAACTTCGCATACTTCGCAATGAAATAGGGACGCGAACTAGAAATTTACCATTTATTCTTTACAAAAATATGGGCAAATTTGTGCTTTAGGTCCGCCTTTAATTTTTGATATTTTGACACTTAATATAGGTAAACGGAGCCATTTTAAGATGTTTTTCACGTATACCATTTGTTGTGGAAACTCTTCGTTTTCGAGATATAACGCAATTAACTCTCCGGTAGGTTAGGAAGATTTGTTGTTTAATTAAGTTACAACATCAAAAATATGTATATCGTAAGGCGTGCAGCCCTGCCAGGCAGTACTACAAACTAGCAGATATGACAAACCATATTAACAATTTCATATCAAAGATATTTCAGCGAAAATATTCAAAAGGTGGAAAATCCAGATTATTAACAGATTCGTTACCTGCCTATGTTATTCCTACAGGAAAATTAATTGGGGTATATCTCGAGAACGACAAGTTTCCACAACAAATGATATTCATGAAAAAAATCTTAAATTGGATTTTTTTACCTATGTAAAGTATCAAAATATTGAAAATCGCTGGCGGACCTAGAGCATAAAAATACCACCAAAAAATAGAATAATAGCTAAAAGAAAGCTTTAAAAATAAACACGAAATAAATAAATTCATTGCGGGGTTCAACGTATGCCTATGAACCAAAGGACATATCGCTGACTTCAAAACGAAGTTAAATACAAGGGACTGGCAGAAGCAGTCAGAAAAGAAATGGACTCCATAAAAAGTCACCTATCAACGTCGGAAACTATGCTCATGGATGCAGAAATGCTACTCCGTGAATGCAGTCATTTACCAAGGAAAGTGACGAAAAGGGACTCAGGCATCGGTGCCTGCACTCACAGATGGAAGAGGAAAATGAAGAGGTGATAGTAAATGAAGCTTAGGAGCCTACCTAACACAAAATCTAAACCTTGTAGTTGAAGTGTATAACCCTAGCGCTATCCTCTATAACTGCAAAAATGATAAACATTGTAAATATGGAAAAGTTAATAAATAATCCAAAACTACAACAACTTGAACCCAAGGAGCACCGCCCCCTTTCTCTTCCATTCACCACAGACAGCTTCAGGATGGAGCTCCTGAGGCCAATAACCACAAAATGAAGATAAATTAAAAATAGAAAAATAGAGATATCGTATCTACGATTCTAGTACCTATTTTTTTATGCAGTATTATTCTTGTATTATTTTAGTGGCGTCACTTAAATAGAAAATACATTTCAACTATTCTGATACTCACATTATGGCCCGATTATTATAAGTTGGCTATCATGTTAGCCAGATCTGTCATGCATTGATCTATTAAAAATCCAAATATCTCATTGATCTTGTGCTTCAACATGAACTCTTTTCTATACGCGAGAACTATTCGTAAACTGTTGAAACTGCTCACTAAAACTGTCTTAAGAGTGTCCTTATGATCAGTAAATATTGCAGGGTATCGTTGCAAAATAACTAGCACTTCACCGTGAAGCAACGCCCTTATTATTTCTAAATCATGAAGAAAATGGTATTCTTTATTTGACGCTCTGTAATCAATAGATTCGTTCATAAAAATTACCGCTAATATGAAGAGATCGGCAATAACTTTTTGCAGTTGTGGGTGTTTAGCTGTTAAATCCATCCTTTCTGTTTAGGTTTAGAATCACTGAAGATGACGAATCTTTGGTAGGTGCTGAAAAAGCAGACACTAGACATGGACTGACTGAATCTAGGTATTCTTACCTATCTTCTAGGTTCTGTTCAGGTCCGCCCAATGGGATATAGTGACGTAGTACTAAATATGACCATTCACAGCTCATTCTTTATGGCTTTATGATCCTACATGCTGGTTGTAAACTAAGTATTACGACAAAACAATTGGAAAAGATAAGTGCAGTATTCTATGACATAAATGATCAACCTATATTTAGTGAAACTGTTTCTTAGAACAATAATTTATAAGACTGATATATCATCCGAAAAATTTATATTATTCAATAACTTGACTGAACAATATTTAGGTATTAACAAATATTTAAATTGGTTAGGTTTTTAAAATATAAAGTTCTATCAAATTATGAGGTTATTATTTATTATTTAAAGATGGTCTGATTCTTCTGGCAGGGGGCTTGCGTATTTTTTTTTCATGAGGTTACCACCCACAACTCCACTATCAGGTCATTGAACATTCATCAGGTATACAGTTAAACAAACTAGCGGGTTACATAACGACTTTTCTGTTGAGAGTTTCAATTTTTTTATATATGAAGATTACTTTGAAACACTCAAACAAAAATTGTCCCGAAGGAGATTTGTCCTAGTAGTTCTCCAGATCTGAATCTTTGCGACTATTGGCTATTTAGCGTGATTGAAGGAAACTCTAACGTTAATCCACACCCATATACCAAAGATATAGTACTACAACAAGATACACTACTCTCGACAATTTCTGTTTTAAAAAGAGCCATCTGGATTTGAAGGCGGGAACTAGAGAAACAACAACATTTGGTTTGTTTAATAATATTTTAACTTTAATTTCATTCATTAATGAAGATTATTTTACTGGAAAATTAAGCTTTTCATCGGTAGAATAGATACAGCTAAATAAAATAGAAACGAAGAGATGATCAACACCAAATGGTATTATTTCTTTAGTTCCCGCTTTCAAATACCAGTTTTGATCAAGATTTGTTCAAAACGCCATCTATCGGACAGTATCATTTATAGATCAAATATCAATGAGAATACTTTGAATTTTAACTTAAATATATTTTACAGACTGTATTCATTATTTAATGTTTATCTATCATAAAATGTTTAAAAACCATTCAATTTGAATAACTACAATAACTAATACATTGACTAACTAATTATTTTACTGTCTTTTGTTTTAATAAATTATTGTACGTAATTTTAAGAGGAAAAAGTCGCACTATTCGGACACGCACATTACTCATAAATTTGGTGTTAGCTCAGGTCATGACAGGTCAAGCGGAAATTTCTAGAGGTCAGATAGGCTCATAAACAATGTTAAACAATACCCACT